>PYHX02000494.1:49812031-49822865 GCA_004302925.2 Cochliomyia hominivorax | reverse complement strand
CCACACCAATTGTTTTTATTTTTTTCTTCCTTTTTTATTTTTGCGAAAAGTACTTCAAGATGTACATAAACAGAGATTTTAACAAAGAATTATGTGTTTTGTTATTATTTCGTTTCTTTTCTCTCTACCGCTTTCTTGTCAAAAGTATTCAACAAAATGACAGTAGGTGGCTGAGAATATATTGGTCGTTTTGTTTGTCCATAGGCCACAAGTGCTCTTGAGAATATTCTTAAGTGTATAATGGAAACAAGTACAATAATAGTGAAGTATACAGCTCTTCAAGGGTGTAAATCCAAAAAATTGTTATTATTTAAGCATATGCACTTTGTTTGCGGATAATGGTGGGGTAAGAATGATTTCCCGAAAAAAATAGTTTACGAAAATATATTAAAACTTTATATTCGCGAATAATTTATTACTGAGGGTATACAGGATCTTCAAATCTGCTTTAAAGCATACTTATCTGTTATGGAAGCGGGCCTGCCTTTTTAAGCATAAAAGCTTTTAATAACACTAGTACTTTATGTAGGAGCTTTTGGAATTATTAATCGGCCCTCGTAAAATTTCGAACATTGATTCTTGTTTGTAGTTTTCATTTTTAATAAATTATAACTCTATAGAAACAAATATGAATGGATATATAAATAAATCGGAAGTGGGTCTTATTTCAGAGCAAATGAGTAATAGATGATTCCTGAAAAATTTGGTATATTATTGAAATATAAAAATTTTAATGTTTAGGACTTTTATGGGCTAAAAACCTAACACTATGAGTTTATTGAAATAATGGTCCTATATTACAAATTTAATAGATTTACGCATGGTCCACAAATGGCAAAAACATGTAACAAATTTCCTCAAGATATTTTCAATACTCAGATCTGTACTTTGATCACAAGCTTGTCTATGTAGACAACCAGCCGTACAGACGGACATTTTTAAATCGACTCAGGAAGTGATTATCACTCGAATCATGGTGATTGGGGTATTGTGCATTGGGGCAGATGTTGATAACGCACAGAAAAATTGCAATACAAACCGAGAGTATACCGATCGCATAAGAAATAATTTTCTAGTGGCCGCAATATAGAGCTATCCTTGATATAATTTGGTACGGGCGAATTTTTTGGTTCAAGGATTAAGCCTATTGAAATTGATGATGAATCGATTCAATAATTTGGGATGAAGGTTTATCCCATAAAGTATACCGACATAAAGACAAAATTCCAAACAAATCGCTCCACAAATAACCGTATCATTTTCCTAAAGTTGTTTTTAATTTATGATAATATTTCAATTCTTATGTATAGAACGTGTGAAATCGAAAATCGAAAAACGGAACCGTTATACTTATAGTTTAAAAATTTTTATAAAAAAAAAGTGTTTTTATAGCTCTAACCACTTATGATGAAATTTTGAACTTTTTTCGAATCCCTTCCACGTTTTATATTACTTTCTGTAGCTTTGCTCGAATAGCTAGTTCCGTTAAAAATCAACCACACTTCTCGACACCCCTTTGTTTGCACCTATATTCCTCTTTAACAACCAATAGAGAGAAATTTGGCTCTCTTGGTACAAATACCACATTATTGTTCCTGTACCACTCAAGGGGTTGTTTACCATATCCGACAGGATGCCAAGTCAGGACAAAATTAAATCGACTCATTTTAGTCTTATGAATGAAAGCACCTTTTTTTATAATCTCTTGTTGATGTGATTGCCATAACGAGAACTTTTGTGGTAAATTTTTGAATGCTTTTAGGACATACACTTTTCTTCACTTGTTCTGTCGGGTTTTCAGCAAAAATAAAAATTCGGCAAAGAAGTTGCAAAAAATCTCCAGAACATAGTTTTCATACACTGTGCACAAGAATAATTTTTAAATATTTAGTTGCACGTTTTTAAGCCTGCCAGTTTAAATGTTTGTACCAAATATTCTGAGCTAACCGGGTTGCTTTTTTATATAGATATATAGGAAGCTTTCTATTTTTAATTTTAGAAACACCATGTGGACTATTCCTGCTACCTGAATCAGGTTTTGAAAACAGTTTGATGGCAGACCTTTGAATGGACGGCCAACTTTGTAGGACCAAGTTGGGTTTTGTTGAAAGTATTTACTAATTTTAGAACAATTTTGTTTGGTCACTCATTTTAATCAGATTAAAAATGTATTAATTTGTTTGACATCAAATATAATAACTGATATGTTAACAAAGGTATATTGGATCAAAAATGTAAAGTAATACTTTAAAAGTTTCAACGAAAAATGTGTATTAACGTTTTTCGTTCTCACTCCTTACTCCAGATATAATCTTCATAATCCATTTTAAATACAAATAGTTTCGGTGAGAAAAGCATTGGACAGTGTAGACAGTTGACATAATCTTGTTGTTGACAATAATATTAATCGCGGAACAACAAAATATGGTTGTGATACATTACAAATATGTTGTCTGACGACCATTTGGATACAAAACTGATGCTCACATGTAGTTGACAATAATATGGTTTTAAAAATGTGATGTCTTAAGAAACAAATATGATTGCCAGACAATCATATCATTGTTGTGAACGCTAACACGCCCATGTAGTTGACCATAACATTGTTGTGATACAAAAAATCGGTTAAGATACAATCATACTACTATTTTTTTTGTTTTATTGCAGCAGCGAAACTATTTCATAAATAATAATTAACATTTTGGTGATAACAGTAAATGTTTATCACGGAAAATAGAAGTGTTGTAACACTCCCATGTAGTTGACCATAACATTGTTGTGACACGAAAAAATTGGTTTAGATACAATCATACTACTATTTTGTGATTTGTTAATTATTTTTATTTATTTAAGCTGACTCACAACCGAAGCTAACACTAAATCACGACAAACTTAAATAAAGACTGCTGACAAAATTATGGTTTATCAAAATAACATTTTCTTAAATTGTTTTAATTTATGATAATATTTCATTCTTATGTGTAGAACGTGTGAAATCGAAAAAACGGAACCGCTATACTTATAGTTTAAAATTTTGTATAAAAAAGTGTTTTTATAGTTGTAACCACTTGTGATGAAATTTTGAACTTTTTTCGAATCCCTTCCACGTTTTATATTACTTTCTGTAGCTTTGCTCGAATAGCTAGTTCCGTTAAAAATCGACCACACTTCTCGACACCCTTTGTTTGCTTCCTATATTCTCTTTTAACAACCAATAGAGAGAAATTTGGCTCTCTTGGAACAAATACCCACATTACTGTTCCTGTACCACTCAAGGGGTTGTTTTCCATTCGACAGGATGCCCAAGTCAGGACAAATTAAATCGACTCATTTTCAAGTCTTATGAATGAAAGCACCTTTTTTATAATCTCTTGTTGATGTGATTGCCATAACGAGAACTTTTTTGGTAAATTTTGAATGCTTTTAGGATATACACTTTTCTTCACTTTTGCTTCGGGTTTCAGCAACATAAATTTTGGCCAAGAAGTTGCAAAAAATCTCCCAGAACATAGTTTTCATCATACACTGTGCAGCAAGAATAATTTTTTAAATTTTTTAGTCCTGCACGTTTTTAAGCCTGCCAGTTTTAAATGTTTGTACCAAATATTCTGAGCTAACCGGGTTGCTTTTTTATATAGATATATATGAAGCTTTCTATTTTTTAATTTAGAAACACCATGTGAACTATTCCTGCTACCTGAATCAGGTTTTTGAAAACAGTTTGATGACAGACCTTTGAATGGACGGCCAAACTTTTGTAGGACCAAGTTGGTTGGGTTGGGTTTTGTTGAAAGTATTTACTAATTTTAGAACAATTTTGTTTGGTCACTCATTTTAATCAGATTAAAAATGTATTAATTTGTTTGACATCAAATATAATAACTGATATGTTAAACAAGGTATATTGATCAAAAATGTAAAGTAATACTTTAAAAGTTTCAACGAAAAAACATGTCTAAACGTTTTTCGTTCTCACTCCTTACTCCAGATATAATCTTCATAACCCATTTTAAATACAAATAGTTTCGGTGAGAAAAGCATTGACAATAATATTATCGCGGAACAACAAAATATGGTTGTGATACATTAAAATATGGTTGTCTGACGACCATTTGGATACAAAAACTGATGCTCACATGTAGTTGACAATAACATGGTTTTAAAAAATGTGACGTCTTAAGAAACAAATATGATTGCCAGACAATCATATCATTGTTGTGAACGCTAACACGCCCATGTAGTTAACCATAACATTGTTGTGATACAAAAAAATCGGTTAAGATACAACCATACTACTATTTTGTGATTTGTTAATTATTTTTGATTTATTAAGCTGACTCACAACCGAAGCTAACACTAAACACGACAAACTTAAATAAAGACTGCTGACAAAATTATGGTTATCAAAATAACATTTTCTTAAATTGTTTTAATTTATGATAATATTTCATTCTTATGTGTAGAACGTGTGAAATCGAAAAACGGAACCGCTATACTTATAGTTTAAAATTTTGTATAAAAAAGTGTTTTTATAGTTGTAACCACTTGTGATGAAATTTGAACTTTTTCGAATCCCTTCCACGTTTTATATTACTTTCTGTAGCTTTGCTCGAATAGCTAGTTCCGTTAAAAATCGACCACACTTCTCGACACCCTTTGTTTGCTCCTATATTCTCTTTTAACAACCAATAGAGAGAAATTTGGCTCTCTTGGAACAAATACCACATTACTGTTCCTGTACCGCTCAAGGGGTTGTTTTCCATATCGATAGGATGCCAAGTCAGGACAAAATTAAATCGACTCATTTTCAAGTCTTATGAATGAAAGCACCTTTTTTATAATCTCTTGTTGATGTGATGCCATAACGAGAACTTTTTGGTAAATTTTGAATGCTTTTAGGATATACACTTTTCTTCACTTTTGCTTCGGGTTTCAGCAACATAAAATTTTGGCCAAGAAGTTGCAAAAAATCTCCCAGAACATAGTTTTTCATTATACACTGTGCAGCAAGAATAATTTTTTAAATTTTTTAGTCCTGCACGTTTTTAAGCCTGCCAGTTTTAAATGTTTGTACCAAATATTCTGAGCTAACCGGGTTGCTTTTTATATAGATATATAGGAAGCTTTCTATTTTTAATTTTAGAAACACCATGTGGACTATTCCTGCTACCTGAATCTGACAAAATTATGGTTATCAAAATAAATTAAAAATAGTTATGTTTAATTCCAAAAAAATTAAAAATTATTTTTTTTATTTTATTGCAGAAGCGAAACTATTTCATAATAAATTTAATTCAATAATTGACATTTTGGTGATAACAGAAGTGTGTGACGAACATATTGAAAATATCACTTATTTCTGTGTATAAACACTTTTCCATTTCTTCATTGAAATGGTAAATTTAAGATAAAATTTTAGGGTTTAAATATGTTTTTTGCCAAAATAATTATTCAACATAAATTAATTTCAATGCTTATGTTATAACCAAAACCATCATAATTAAGGTTAATTCGTGAAATATATGGGTTATTAAAATAATCTCCTAATATTTTTTAAAAAACTCTTTTACTCATTTAAAATTTGTTAATATACTTCAAACGAATGTGAGGAATAGTTCCAGAGATGTAAATTCATTCGATTTACATTTGTAGGAAGCCCACAGAATTTGTTTTAACTTAAACAGTTAACGTTCAAATATATTTGTATAAAATGCAGTGTTGCCAATTTAGCCCTTTCATGACTAAATTTGGCCATTTTTAGTCCTCATTTAGACACCAAAATTTTCTTTATTGAAAATATTAATTAAAGATATAAAGATTTTTCAGAAAGGCGAATTATATTATATTTGATAAATCTGATATAATAAATGAATTTTAGTTTTATACCCTCTACACTCTGAGAAAAAATATGTTCGTAGTAACCATTAATGAGAAGCAATATACTTTTGTTATTAAATATTGTTACCATTACTACTACTGTTATAACCACTAAAAGTATAGTTATTCCAATAAAAAATATTGTTATTGTAATAAAAGTTTGGTTATTCACATTGCAATTTTGCATTAATAAAAATAGTTATTGTTACTAAATTATTATTCCAATCAAAATTTTGTTTATTTGCATTGTTATTTTACATTGATAACAAAAGTTATTAATATCATCACTAAAAATATTGTTATTCCAATAAAAATGTTGTTAGTTCAATAAAAATTTTTTTGTTCTCATTAATTTTTTTTGAATAAAAATATTTTTGTACGAAATATTTCAATGTACTTCTCATGTAAGTATAACAATAAGATTGTGATCAGTCAAACATATTTCCAAACATATTGCGACTACAATATTTTTTAATAAAAATAATTTTATTACAGCAACGAAATGTTTGTCAAAATAAATTAAATTCAACAAATAACATGTTTGTTTTAACAATAATGTTTGCCGCAAATATGTAAGTGTTTTAACGAACATATTGCGAAATGACGTTTCTCTGCGTGTACCACCACAGCTGGTGAAAATGGTATATTAACCCGTTTATATAATCTAAGTACAATTAGCATTTAGCCGTCCTTCTGTCTATCTGTAGTTGCCACTATCACTATCACAATAATTGACACAGTTCAATGGAATTTAGTATATTTAATGATATTGACCGATATCTGAGACTCCCGGAATGATGTATTAAGCTTATAAAAGTCCAAAATATATTTAAAATTTGGCAAAAATAAATCTTATGATATCCTAAAGCGATGTGCTAAATTATAAGAGGGTAAGATCGCTTCTCATAGGTCCCATAAAAGCAACATTCCATTTTTACTTTGAAAGAAATAACTCTCACATATACTTTGTATTTTAAAAGTAATTTGTCGAATTTAAATAAATAGCAATAATTGATGAGCAAATTTATACAAAAGTCGGTCCATAATTTCTTCTAACTCCCATATAAACTCCCAGAAAAAGTCAAAAAACTTCTAAATTTCACAATTAAATTTATGTAAATATAAAATTAAATGAAGTTCGACAATAACATTTTTACTTAATTTTATATTAAATTTTGTGTCAATTTGTCAATATATGTTTATGCCACTATTTAAGCAAATTTTAAAAAGCTTATTTAGAATTAACAACACTGATAAAATGATATGATTGATAAAGTGTTGATTAGATGGTGAACTTTATTTCTTTAAACAATATTTTCAAAGTTTTGTGAAACTTTCTAATGAATATTATCGCATAAATATATTAACATTCTCAGAGAAAAATAGACAAATTATTCATTTATTTACTTTAAATTTTCATTTTGAAGAAAGTTTACAACACCGCCAGCATATTAAATTTGTTGTTTTACTTTTTGTATTCCAGTGCTTTTGTAAATCAGAAAACGCTCCTATAAATTTTAATTAAAATCAATCTCTTTTATTAATTGCGATTATCTAAGTAATTAAATACATATATAACAGAACAGAAAAGTTTTCAACAAAGTTTTGTTATTGTTGTTGTTGTTGCTGTTGCTATTGTTGCTATTATTGTAATTGTTGTCGTCTGTCAGAATATTGAAGAAACAATAAAATAAAAACAAAGTGAATATTATAGACGGTGATAAAGGATTTTAAAAATAACCTACACCAGACACGGGAAGGTATATTGGAGCTATAACTAAGTATGGACCAATATATTTTCGAATTGTGGCAAATTTCAGAAAAATATCTTTATGACATATTGATTTTGGGGTATATATTTATTTGAAATACCTCAAAATCAATATGTCATAAAAATAATTTTCTGAAATTTGCCATGAATAGGTCCATACTTGGACCTCTTCATAGGATTTTGATTATTTTTGACGTATATTTAGATGTTTTACTTCATTGAAAAGTTTTTCAATGAAGTTTTGAGGTTCTCACAGATATCGTTCTATAACTTTTAAATAAGAAACTCCGATCATACCCAAATGTTTGAGATTTTAATTTGATTCAAGAATCTTTATACCTAATTGGATTTATGGTGATTCTTTCATGGCGTTACACACGAAATGACACCATTAGTGGTGATGTACTTTTCTCCTCTCTCTTCCGTTTATAGGCATACGGCCCCTGGCCGAAGAATTTCATGTCATTCAGGTACGAAGAACCGACTGTTGTGGGAATGGTCCCACAATCAAAGCCCATTGCAGACAATGAACAAATTTTGCCGCTGTCAACAAGAGTAGTTTTCGCATAACTGAGATCGGGATGAAGCAACAGACTCAATGCCTTTTGGTCATGTTTTGGCCGTGCCGTCCAAAACCTATGTCCTGCATGTGGTCAAGGACCACATGATACACGACAACTATTTAACTGCCAGTCCAATCCAACTTCACTCTGTCCTAAAAATCTATGGACCCAACCAATCGAAGTTGTCAGAGACCCTTGGCGTAAAGTTGAACAATAACATCGACTAAAATTGATAAATGTACTTTTTCTTTCCAGTTGTTACAACAACGAGCTCCCATGTAAGGTCCCTTGCTGGAATATCAATTTAAGCGTATAGAATTATCAAATATAGACCGATTCAATAATAAATATATAATTATAAGTATCTTATTTATCAAATGTGGGTCCATATAGCACCCACGTAAGGTCTTTCTTCGGCATGTCTCTGTTAATTATATACAGATTATATTAAAATATTTTTCTAATTGTTCTAATTATATAATTTTTAAGATAATTGGAGCAAATTTGACAACAGATCCAACATTTCAAATAAATTTGAATTAGTGAAAATATTTTAGGATTGGGGTGGTGGAGGGCATATAAAATTCCACACAGAAGAATCTGGTATTCTTACTAGTTTCTTTATAAAACTGGTGTCAGGTACTTGGAGAATTATTGCACCTTTACAGATACTATTAGTAGGCTTAGATAAATGGAACTTGCAGATTCCTCCAAGACCAGGCACGTTAAGTGCCAGTGATGCTCTTTTGATGTATATATGTGTATAATCTCTATAAGACTGCAGTGATCAGTCCAAACTTTTAACTTTTTTCCTAAGCTTTAACTTATACACCATCTGCTCCCATGGTGGTCTATATAACGTTGTATCCTGTTTATCATTATTTCTCTGTCAATCTCAAGTTTCTATCCAAAAAATTACTACTTCAAATTGGATTTTTAAGTTAAAAAGAAATTATTTAAGTAAAACATGACTCAAATCGAGGTAGTATTAGTTGGATTTGAAGAAGGTTGGCTCAGTTAAGATTAATAGCTTCCATATAGGAGTAAATACCATAATACCATAGTGAGTTTAAATTTGAAATATTTCACATATATTTCGATATGTATTATATGATTGGTGTTATTATTCTATTGTTCTCCACGTTAAAGACGAAAAATCAAAATTTTATTAAAATTCGTTTATTCTTTCATTATAACAAAATTAATATCGTGCCAAATTTTGATTTTTTCCGAAAACATAAAGAGTTTCCAAAGTATTACTCTTCATATCACAGTCGAACTGACAAACTCAATATGCCTTCTCTTTTTCCAATTGTAATGCTGAAGAGTGTAAAAAACTGAATTATAAAAGTTGTATTTAACATGACTTAAGGCTAAAATAAAAGTATGATGACGCTGTATGAGTACAAGGTACTCAACCATAAAAACTGCTTGTTTTTTGCTTTTAACTCAAAATATTTTTTCCAACTCATCACCAGCCAACATTATCATCAACAGCGTAAACTGGAGCAGGAGTAGCGGCAACAATAGCAACATCATAACACTTTTGCCATTAAATAACATGAATAGAAAGAACATCAAGCAACAATATCGACATCAACGCCAATTCAATCCAACCAACTTTTTAGCACCATCAAAATTGTAATTGTGATGATGATGATGATTATTATTATGATGTTGCTGTTGTTGTTGCTGCTGCTTTTGCTGCTGATGATAATTATGATGGGAAATATACTCATATAAACTTTGCTAATGACAACTTTTTTTTTGTATACAATAAAAGCTTATAAAAATGTTTGTTTCAACAAAAACTCCCATGTAACTCTTTACACAAGTAATTGTGTTAACTGTTAAAGTATTTGTAATGCATGTATGTGCATATGTATGTATTATGTTTATATGTGTATTTTGTCGTAAGCTGTATGTTATTTGTGCTTAATTACTGGTAATAAGTATCGTGTTTGATGATGAGTTGCAACACTTTGAAAACAACACAAATTCTATTTTATATTTTTGGTATGACAAGAAGATTTAATATGGAATACAAAGACTCAAGGAACTGGAAGGGTTGCAGACTTTAAAGAAATAGTTTAATAGATTTAAGATTTCTTATTCTATTCGATAGGGGAATAATTGTGCTAAAAATGTGTGATAAGTTTAACTAAAATGGGTTCCCCAATAATATTTCAAGCACTTCTCCTGGGAGAATTAAAGATTAAGATTTTGGAAAGGGGGGTTATTATTTCAAAAGTTCAAATATAAACATATTTTCCTATTTAGTGCCTTTTATATTCGTCTTCACTTTGTATACTTCATGTCAAAATTTATAATTGTGTTCATATTACATAATCTTAGCTTAAAGCTATTTTAAGTTTATTTAATTACATTTCAATGCCTCTTTTAATAAAATCTATGTAAATTTATTTCAATACAAAAATATTTATTGAAATTCTATTTATTAAATTGAACATACACAAAGTTGTAGATGAAGTTGATGTTTTTGAGATTTTATTTTGTTGCCAAAAACAAGAAAAATACTATAAATGAAATAAATTATGCCTTTTGGCAAATATTTGCAGACATTGAATTCAGACAATATCTTTTTAAGCCTTTTAATTGGATC
>PYHX02000494.1:49786917-49811931 GCA_004302925.2 Cochliomyia hominivorax | reverse complement strand
TTATCAATTATAGAAAAAAATTGACAGGCAGACAGACAGATGGAAAATTAGACGGAGACAGCTAAATTGACTCAGATTTTTATTTAGTGTATGAATATAAATATATACTTTATGGGGTCTTTAATGATTCCTTTTTAGCGTAACACACAGAATGGTTTTTAACAAGAAACTTTCCAAGACAATACGAAATACTCAGAGCAAATTTCATTGAGCTCTATCAATTTTTGCGGATGTGGGCGTGATAACAACAGACAACGGGCATAGCTAAATCAGATTTTGATTTGTTCCAAGAATATATATATACTTTATGGGGTTTTATATGATTGTTTTTAAGCGTTACATACGAAATAACAAAGGGGTGTAAAAACAACAAAAAATCGTATGTAAGAGTGCAATTAAGTAAGTGAATGAGTAGTATAAGAGGCGACCATCTGTCAAATGTCTCAACTTAAACTATTTCACTTCTTTTATAATGTCTTAAGTAATGGCAGAAGATATGTCGTTATGATGGATGTCCTCTTACATTGTTTCTTACAAATTCCAATTTTCGCATTCTAAGTTTCGCTTATTGAATAGTTTCCGCATTCAAGGATAAATTTTTAGAATTTTAACTGACCAATGTTTGATATGCAATCTGCATTATCAATGTCCTCTTGCGATTTTTCACTCTACCAAAGTAGCAGAACTGCCTGAAATCGTTGAGGTGACTTTGCAGTCTCCTACCATGATGGTTGTTCGATCTTAACTGAGATGCAATTTTGCATTTTTGCACATTCATGTAAGTGGCAAGTGTTTATCCGAGAATAATTACTTACACACATAGGAATTAGAGTGACTGGATGCGAAAATAATGTCTAATCCACTATGAGGGTTGTGCGATGCAAGTACTCAAGAGAAGCTCGACAATCTCTGTCTTGCTTTTAAGAGTTTGGTTTTCTCTACTTGACCTTAGATTCGGTTTTTTAGGTGCAATTTGTGTACTGAAATTACTTTAGAATATGCAAAATGACAAAGAGAGATTTTCTGCATTTCTTTTAATTCCCTTTTTTACGAAAATTCTCAACGTAAACACGAACTATAAGTTCGTTTCATTAGCCCAAAATAATAACATTGTGACCGATCGTTCTTCCATTTAAAGAACAGGCTCAGCGTAGGCATTTTCATAAATTATATATTTCGGCTCTTGATTAGTGAAATATGAAAAATCCTATCTCTTATAGTTTTTGAGCTATTTTCATTAAAATTTTTAAATTCCAAATGTTGCATGAATTTGAGACAGATTTTCTATCATACATCCAAAAATAATTTATCAAATGATAAAATAGTTTTATTATTTAAATCGAATGGGAAACACCAGTTTTGCACGCGATTAAAACATTTTATTGTCAGAAATACTAAACACCTACGGAGTCCCAATGGATATTTTTTTTATTTTCATATAAAATTAGATTTTAAGCGCTTCTTGTTTCGCTTTAAATCGTAATTTTAGTTTTTCATATAAAATGTTGTTATTTTGGGAATAAGCCTTTAGTTCTCGCGCCTATAGTTTTGCTTTAAATCGCAATTGTATGTTATAAAAATTTGATATTTATTATGAATAAATATTATAATGGATTTTTGGGATAATTGCCTCTAGTGTTTTTAGTTTCGATCGCAAAGTTATAATGATTAGCTTCTCTGCTATTATTATAGTTATAAAACTACAGCCTGTCGATCAAAAGCTATAGATTTAAAAAAAATAAATTAGTTATTTTTAGATTATCAAAAATTTCCTTTATTCATTCCTTATCTCTAACACTACACAAAATATGAGAAAAGTAGTTTCTAACGATATTCAAAAATGCCTTTTGTAGAAAAGACGCTATTTGCTTGTGTATCTACACTGAACCAAAAGAGGTAGTAAATATAACGAAGAAGGGCATAGAATTGAAGAAATGTAGATAAAATACCAGCCAAGGAAACCTTTATTTATCATAACGAAAATCTTTGTTATTTTTTTGTAAATTATTCAAATTGATGAAAAGATTTCAATATGACTATTTGAATTCGTTGATGAAACAATTAGAACGGAACTGAATAATCGCAAGGAATATTGCTCGAAAACTGTAAACAATACTAAAATCTTTTCATGCCATGATTATATAAATAATTAATTTTTTGGACCCTATGGTCCTAAGGGAAACTGATACTTTTATGTATATTATCGGGAAAATTGTATAATAAGATTTCTTTGTTCTACTTTGATGACTCCAACACTGGACCAAATGTCGCAGGTAATACTAGAGAAAAATTTTCTTAGAATTTTAACGAAAAAATGTGGTAAATAAACAAATTTTTCGCATAAATTAATAAAAATACAAATGGAAGATCGTCTGAACAACAAAAATGTAAGTGACTTTTCATCGGAAATACAAGCCAGTCGGCTCACCACTGTCCTTTGACACTTCACTATTTTTATCTATTATCTAAAACTAGCTTTTACCCAAAAATTCTCCTCAGTCCTATAACTCGGAAGCAATTTCACAAATCGACGTGCATTGAAAAATGTAATTGGGACTAAATTCTTGTTGTAGTAAACCTATAGATATTCGAAAATCAATATTTTTTTTTTTTTTTGTATGGGGGCTTTTTTCCCCTGATCCTATTTATCTCACATTTTGTCAGTAAAACAGTTTCTTGAGGAAGTCATTGGTACCAATTTTGAAAATTCTCGCTATTACATTTCTTAAAATATTCTATAATCAATGTGTTAATATATTCAACAATTTAACGTAATCAGCTTTACAGTTGAGATTTTTTGAAAAGTTGCACAAAAAGGGCATTTTCGAAAATAAACTCACATCTAAAAGGCAAATTGCATAACAAAAGTCGCCATAGTTTTAATTCACCAGAAATTAACATTTTTTGATAGTTTTTAATTATGAATTTAATATTGAATTTATCTTGAAAAATAACTGACAATTAGGTTTCTCTTAAATTTGTCACTATTTCGATTACCATTCTGATTTCGTAGGAGTATCATTAAAGAATTTTTGGGATTCTTTCGTTCATAACTTCAATTTTTTATCCATAATGTATATAAAATTTATTGATATGTTCTTTTTGAATCAAATTAACGAAATTTCGTGAAGTTATATGCCGAAAATCCAAATTATAAAAAGGGGACAAAAAGGGGAAATTTGAAAAAGTACCCAAAGAGTCACAAACACTCGAAATACTAGCAATTTGCGACTAAAGTCGGATCAACGGTAACACTGAACGTAATTCTTTACTCAATTTGGTATTTCAACTGAATATTATTCATCAAAATAAAAAATTTATTTTTGTCAATTTGAATAATGAATTACTCAAATTGAATAATATTTATTTAAATTAACCGCATTTTTATTAATCAATTCAAATAGTCATATTGACGATTTTTCGCCAATTTGCTGAATTTACGAAAAATTAACGGAAATATTTGTTATGATGAATAAAGGTTTCGTTGGCTGATATTTAAAATACTTTTCTTCAATTCTACACCCTTTTTCATTATATTCACTACCTTTTTTGGTTCAGTAAACCATTTGCCTAAATTAATTTCATAATAAATTTAATTTTACAAAATTTAAAAATTCTCTCCATAATCGATGTTATCTAATTCCACACGCACAGAAGTGTCATTACGCAATATATTCGCGGCAAACATTTATTGTTATCACTAACATGTTATTTGTTGAATTTATTTTATGTCGACAACAACTTCGTTGTTGTAATAAAATTATTTTTTAATAAATAAATAAAATATTGTGATCGCAATATGTTGGAAATATATTTGAATGATCACAATTTTATTGTCATTAAACAGCTCTTTATATAAAAAAAACTATTTTTATTGGCACAAAATATTATTTACAGTCTAAACAACAGTCTCGTTTTTTTAATAAAAAATAAGTCTATAAAAATAAATAAAACTTTTCAAATAATGTTAACATAGTTTCCGAAGGTAAAATTTTATACGAAAATATTCCTGAGAAAAAGCATATTTTTCATTCAACTAAACAAAATTTTTTATTAAAATAACAATATTTTTAGTGACGATAACAATAATTTTTTTCCATCCAAAATCACAAATCGAATAAAAAACTCTTTTTGACAATAACAATATCTTTTATTAGAATAACACTAAATTTCGTAGCGATAATAATAAATATTTTTATAAATGCAAAATCACAATGCGAATAAACAAATTGTTTAGTTACGGCAACAATATCTATTAACATGTATGCTGCTTTTCGTTTATGGTTACCGCATACATATTTTTCTCTGCGTGCAGGTAACCTCCTACAATATTAAAAATCTTGTTTAAAATGTCATTGCATTTCAAACATATTTAAAATCAATTAAATTTTCATTTTAGCAAATTAACATACAACTTAATGATTAGACTATAAAACTAAAACTAAAACTAAAAATAAGTTTATAAAAAAAACTAGAAAAACAATAACAAACATACAATAGGACGCCGTTTGTATGCAAAATGGACTAAATTAAAAAATAAACTTAACAATTATTTAGTTAATAATATGCTGTAAAAAAACTATACACAACAACACTTAAAATTGTGGAACACACAATATTGTATTTGTGTTAGAAAACACATACATATACAGACGAATAAATAAAATGGGTTGAAAGTTTATTCAACTTAAATTATGTATTTGTGTTTTATTGGGTAAAGACGATTATTATGCACCTATTAAGATGAGTACACATGCCCTTTTATACCCTCCATTACCATAAGTGGTAAAGACGGTGTATTAAATTTGTCATTCCATATGTAGCGCTAAGAAGAATATTCTCAGTTCCTATAAAGTACATATATGCTTGCATTTAAGCAAAACTGATTCTATTTAGCTATGTCCGTCTGTCCACCTATTCTCACGTCTTTAATAATTGTTGAAGCTTTGATCACGTTATTTAATATTGTTCTGAGCTGTTTCCTTTTAATACCGGTTTTATTGGTTTATCAGCAGAAAAGTTACAGTCCGATATCTGAGATAACCTCAAAATTTCGATAAAGAATTTTTTATATTTTTTTTCAAGAAAAGGTATCCAGATTTAAACAAAAATTTAACTATAATGTACAGTTATAAATTTTTCATCATCATAAATATAAAACAAGTTATAGGCTCAAGTATGCGAAATTTTCATACTCCTCAAAATCTGTGTGCTGTACGTCGTGAATATATGTTAAGAATTGTTTTAATATCGGTTTTGCTAAATCTTCCATATAACGCCCCTTCCCGAAAAAGAGGTTTGAGCTTATAAACTATTAAATAAGAACAAATAAATAAAAATTCGACAAAGTTATTTTATGTTAGCTTTCCTCTACCACGCTGCTAATTTAAACAATATCAGTTTCATATTTTGCTAGAACTCCTATATAACGCCCATTCCGGTAAAGTATTTGAACTTACAAAACACAAAAACAAAGACCAATCAATGGAATTCGCACAATGATTTTTTTAACTACCTTTAATATACATTATTAATTTGAACATCTCAGTCCAAATTTCGTTTTAGCTGTTTAATTTTTTTGGTGTAATATCTTTTTATTTAGCTAATTTTTGCATAATGTTAGAGTTAGGGAGATAATTGAAGATTCAGCATAGCCAACATGTAGTATCTTATATTTTATTTATAATAAGCGCGTGATCATACCAAAAAACTATTGGCGAGAATATTTTTATGTTAAGATCAGAAAGTATAGATGTAGCTTAACGGAATAAGTGATTTTGAATTCTAAATTGTAAATGGGAGATAGATATATGCTAGATAAGATGTAGCAGAAATATTGGAATAAATCCATATACGTTTTTTGATCTTGTAGATATCCTATGATTGTGGATAGTAATAGGGATTAATGTGATAGTAGGCAGTTTTTTGAAAATATTTGGATTTGAGGTCTTCACTATTTTCAATACTATTGTTAATTTTATCAAGTATTTGCGTATCCTTTTTGGATGCGTCCTTTTCATAATTCCAAATTATTTGCTTTCAACTTGTCCATTTTAATTAGAAAATTCAACTGGAAATTTAAATTAAATTCCACCATAATTGGAGATCTTCTGTGAATATAATAACCTCCTGGAGATTGTAGAGGTAAACATAGTTTAAATCGCTAGTAGAGTCCTAATTTCATAAACGTTGTATGGCGTTGCCATTTGAAAAGCAGGCAACATTGTCCAAATATCAGACAATTTTCTGATACACCTCCTTCCTAACCATGTATGGTTTTGTATTACATTTAAGGACAATGGTATATGCATTGTGTTTTCATGCATATCATGAAGTCTTAGTGAAACAGGCACTTTACTTTAGCAAGTCCAATTAAGTTTTTCTATAACTTATGGACCAATGGTATTGAAATTTGATGCAATTATTTTCCTAACTGTATTTTATTCGTGTAACTTATGTAAAAAATATGTGTCCATATTTGGTGATAACTTATATGAAATCTCTTCTCAGAATATCGATTTCGGTTTATAAAATTCTTAAGTATGTACCGATACTATTTTAGATGGTTGTGTAACCGTCACGCATATATGTAACTTATGGTGAAAGCGTATATATATCTAAGATTCTTTCTTCTTGTTTTTTCTTAATATGTACATTCTTCTAAATTACGGTTCAATCCTGCTATTATGTTAATCATATATTCTTTGGCTTAGATCTAAGCTGTGAGTCTAAATTTATGGACTTGCTCTTAAATTATTTTTCCCTACTTGGTGGTATGATTAAAAAATCTAAAGTTTCTGAACTTTAAGTCATATCCACATACTTGCCTTTGAATTGATACCGTGATATAAATACTTTGAGGCAAATATAGCTTCCACTCTTATTATGATCACATTACCCGTTATCGTCAGACGATGACATTGTTTTAGGAAAAGCTGTTCTTTGATATATTGACCTAATTTATACACCCGACTCGTTGCCACATCAGTCAAAAATTATTTAGGCGGTTAATACCCCACTGTCTGAATAACCGCCTTATTAGCCTTGACTCTTTTGCATACTTATTGGAACACGCTCCTCGTGCAAATAGGATTCTTTTGGCTAAATGATATATTATGAGGAAAGAAGTGGCAATATTTTAATAATGAAACAATGTTTTGTAATAAAGCTTTTTTCAAGTGGTTGTAACGAAACTAATATAGGAACGTCGGTCTATAGATCTACTTTTATAACAAACAATAAGTAATTATTGTCATATGATGGTTATGTATGATGAACTTGCAATTTAAAAGCTCATAATAATACACGGAAAGAAAAGCTATAATACAAAATAAAGAATTTCTTAATTTTGTTTTTATAGTAAACATAATTGAATTTGAAAAAATATTAACTGTTGTTTCTATATTTTATTTTTTTTATCGTAAAAAATATCCAATAAATTAACAACAATACATATATAAATCCATAAAAGCATAAACATATAAACTGTCAATAACAAGAGAAATAGTTAATCACCAAAATAAAGTTAAAAAAAAACGCATTGAAATAGTTACAACAGGAACAACAAAATTACACATAAATTGTGCCATAAGGAAATCTAAGCCGTCATATTGATTACCGACATTCAAAAACATAGACCCGCACACACACACATATATTACCACCACTTAGACATATTTGTTACATATACGAAATGAAAGAAAAAACCTAAATATGGGAAAGAAAAAACACTCAAAAAATCGGATAACTATGACTAACATGCAACAAAACTATTGAAGCGTGGTAGAAAGCAAATATGGTGCAAGATGTGATTAGCTGCATGCAATTTTTCATGTGAAATTTTATACAATCTTCATACCTTAGAGAATATACGTATGTAGACGTACGTACTCCTTCTTTACAAATATAAAATGAAACATTAAAAATTGTTCTAAATAAAGTCTAAATATAACATTAAAGTCAAACTAAAAAAAAATTTAGAACTTTTGGAGAGAATAAAATAACCGAATGTCGATAATACTTAGGAATGTAGGTAATAAAATGTGATGATTGCAATATAAAGTTAACAAATAAAAATGATTTATACGGCTATAGCGAATCTTTAAAGACATTCATCACGATATATTTTGAAATAATTGTAGGATCTTATAAAAAATCCATTTTCAAAGGGATACCACTGCCAAGTGCTATATTCCATAATATTTTGTTAACAGTTCAGAGAAATGCGATATTAAAAATATTGTTTGTAAAAGGACCTTTAAGACGGATTCCACTCCCCCGTAAACTACCCGAAATTTTGATAGTCTTTAATATTTTGTTTAATTAGTTTTAAAAGTTTCACAGATTAAAAGTTAGGGAGCAACTCTCCCTGTGTCCTACTCTATTTTTATACCCTCGCAGCACAAAAAATGTTGAGGAGAGTATATTAACTCTGGCATTCCGGTTATAACGATAAGAAGAAATAATTTCAAATCTCATAATGTATATATATTTCTGCATTAAATCAAAATCTGAGTTATTTTTCTATGTCCGTTTGTCTGTCTGTTGACGGCACGCTCACATCTGCAATAATTGACAGACCTCAATAAATTTTACCTCTTATAAATTCTATGGTCCCGAGAATTATTAAAGCAAAATCGGTGCGTTATCTGAGGGTACCCTAAGTTCAGACGAAGAACTATTGCAAAATTGAAAATTACAAATTGACAAATTGGAATGAAATCTTCCCACAGATTTAACTAATTAAATTTCAATTAAAGAAAAACTTTAATGAACATGAACGAAACATAACGTATTATTTAAAGGAAACATGAAGATTCGGCATGTTACAGCTTATAGCACTGTTGTCAGATTTGACTATTTATCGTCATTTTGACGATTTTATGATCCCAAAACTGCGTTTTAACGATTTATAAGTTCATATATATTGACTTTGGTATAAAATCAATAAAACAGTTTCAGTAACAATTAACTTATATATCAATATCTGCGGGTACTTCAAGATATTCAAGAATATTAAACACATTGGATTAATATAACTAAAATAACTTCAATATGGTATCAATGGTTATTTATCTTACAGACTGAAGAAAAACAAGACAGTTTTAAACAACAAGCAGTTTTAAAGTATCATAAATTTTATTTATGAAGATGCCAAACTGAACCACTTAAAATAATTCAAAATCGTATATATGTACTTCATTATGAGAAAACATACTTCATAAGTCTTTTTGTAATGAAATAGGTTCATGTTTCTGAAGAATTTACGTATAACGTTTGGAGGTATTCAAAACTTAAAATTTTTGTTAAATTGGTAAAATTTAATCCCTTTTGCAAAAACAACTAAGTCATAAGTAATTTTTAAAGTAATTTTTATGCTGACAAGTTCCTGACAATTAACACAATTTTATCCAAATTTATCTAGCAACTTAGGTCTACAGTAATGTATTATCACAGCACTTTTCGTGTGCCAAGTTTCGTTAAATTTCCTGTATTAGCTATACTATACTATATATTTCGGATTTGGCCGTTCAATCAACAGATACATGAACATGACTAATTATATTCAGATTTTTTAAAAATTACATTGTTCAACTTTTCGGGGTGCACGATCGATTAATTTCATTAAATACTTTCACAGATAAACAATTTTAATTTGTTTATAAAGTCTTACTTTGTTGTTCGATCAGCTTTTTCCTTGTACGAAGCACTAACCATAAAATCAGGATATCTGAGGGCGGATCCATAATTTTTGATGCCTGTGTCATGGTGGCTCTTACTTGTTAAAAATTAAGTCCCATATGGTTTTCATATAACGAATATATTTAAACATGTCGGCACAAAAAGAAATGTTCTTAATTAGGGGAGATAAGATAAGTGTTTTGTCAGATAAAAGTAGGAAATTTAATGTTGAGGCAACTTCTTCATCTGGTGTTATCAATCGATGAAGATAAGAACAATATTCGAGCAGACAGGAGGGCATAACCTTCTATCAAAGGAAAGTTCACCGCTCAAAAACTATTTAAGAAACATTATATGTTTTGGATCAATTGTTTCATTGCTAAGAACTTGGATCCAAAAATATGTTGTTTGTATCATAAACTTCATAATACTTTTTAAGAAAATAGCTAAGATCATTATTTACATAAAAATGTGGATCAGTTCGTCTGTCACTGAAAAGAAGGTCAAAATGCCCAACAGTTTAATGAGAAAAATTTTTAATACTATCATTAATATTTAATCTTTTAGACTAAGTTTTAAATTTATATAATATTGCCAAAATAACTCAACTAGTACCCACTAAAAGTTGATCAATCATCCAAGGTCTACCGTCAAGCTGTCAACAATATTATAATCCAGACCGTGCTTTCTGAAACTCCCAGCATGCATGGCAGGAAAACATACTGATTTGCTAAGTGCTCGTACTATTTGGTACGAATTGTTAAAGCAAAAAAAGGTTTAAGAACATACATGGCTCCAAAAGTCCCTGCTAAAGATTTAGGGTCAAAAAGAGCACTGAAATTGAAGTCAAGTTTTCTATAAAAGTATTTCTGCTGCATAATGGATTACGAATTGCATGTTCTGGCAAATTTATCGCAACTGCCCGATCAAAAAATTATACGTTGGTAATATGATCTATGAATACCGAAATCTACATCAAGCCTTTTTCATAAAATATTAAATACATGTCCACATATTTTTAGCTTGGACCTATTACCATAGTGACTATGGTAAACAAACCTTTGAGTGGTGCAAGAACAATGATGTGGTATTTGTACCAAGAAAGGCAAATCTTCCAAACTTCACGAAGGTAAGACCAGTGGAGAGATATTGGGCTCTTGTTAAAAGAGAATTGAGGAGCTCAAAATGTGTTCAAAAGTGTGGAAGATTTTAATCGGAGATGGATGCCTTAGATTTTAATATAAAAACAATGTGCACAAATTTTCGATTGAAAATAATTTTTAACAGAAAAATCTTTTTTAAAAAGAAAAGACCTGAAACGGAATTAATATATTATTGCATGTTGTATATTTGCACAAACGTACGCATACATGCACATGTTTTTTGATGTGTGCAAAATTCACACATAAATCAGCGAAAAGAAAAGAAACAAGAAAAGGACATTTTCCATTTGCCAGAGTAATGGTGGGTAGTTGGTTTCAACAGTAATAATTACATTTACATTCACAATTGCATTTACAACATTGAAATGTATATTTATGCAATTGAAATAATATTAACGAAGAAATATGTAAGCGATGGTGGTGTGTGACGTTATAATGGTGTCTGTTATTGACAGTTAGCACTATAATCATTTAACATTTTTCTATAGTCATATTATTTTTTTCTCATTTCTAAAGGTCTATAAAGACCTTAGAAATTTTTCCAGAATATTTGTGCAATCAAATAGAAAATTTTGCAACATTGTATTGATTTTATATGACCATATCACATACAATTACAGACATTTAACAAATATTTAGTCCTATGTATTTGTATATAATTACATATGTACAGTGGGTGGAAATGAGTTTGTTACCAAACAAGTAAGAATACTGTATGTTTTTTTTTTAAATTTAACGAATTGAAAATATTAACTGGTTTAAATTTGTAAAAAAAATCCTTATATGAAAGCTGGAGTCAAATATTGTGACAATATACCATTATGCAGCAGGAATATATTCGATTTTTATCAGATAGGTGTTAATCTGATTAAAATCCAGAAAAGTGAATCATGCGAGAGCTATAGTCGAATATCGACCGATAATCAGGAAATTAGTGTCATATATTAAAGACAATTTAAGTTATGCGTAATCTCACTGGAATGAATTAATATAAAAAAGTTTTGTAATCTTATAGTCCTATTCCGAAAAGGTTTTATGTGTGGGATATAACGGTTTACATATAAGACCTTCTGCTATAATTAACTGCTGTTGAACCGATATTCATGAAAGTATCTGAAAATAGTGAAGACATTATTGCAGCTTATTAACTTCCTTTGTTTGGGAACATGCCATTTTTATACCCTATTTCTCCATAGGTGGTTGGAATATTATGCATTTTTGTAGATGTTTGCAACGGACAGAAAAGATAAGTTTACGGTCCGACTTAGAAAAATTTTCTGAGTCGATTTAAAGATGTCCGTAGGTACATCTGCACTGTTCATGGCTGGCTGTTCATAAATGAATGATTTATTATTTCAGCTACTCATATATGAATGTCCAAGATATGGAATGATTTCAACGAAATTAGTCAAAAATAAGTATTTTGACATTCTAAAACAATGTACATAAGCAAAGTCCCATACAACCCCCTTTCCAGATATCCTTTTGAAGATCTTAATACTTATATATCAATTGGTATTTTAATAATTAGTGGCAAGAATATGATATATAAAAGCGAAAATTGATGTTCAAAATTTTACGAGGGTCGGTGTTTAATTTCTTTTAGCTATCATAAATTTTACAAAAAATGTTAGTTAATGCTGCCATGTAGAGCATAAATCAAGAAGCAAATTATACGACGACCGTTCACAAATTTGTAAGTAGAGCGATATTGGTTTTAAGCAAAAAACTGCTTACGATAATAATCTACAACCTGGTCAAATTCTAGTCAATTCGGGTAGCTGTCTAATATAGTCGTATACATAATGCTAGCATAAATACCTGCCTTTAACAAATAATTGGTTTCTGAGAAACTTCATAGTGAGTGACTAACTATTGAAACGGGGTCATTTGGACCTTCAGGTCTGGTTCTTTTACGTATAAAATGACGAGTAGGTTCCATTGATTTACTTTTTACAAATTCCATTCAACTCGCAAGAATATATTAAACTCGTGACTTGCTTAATTATTAATGTTTTGATTTAATGATTTGAGATATTTCAATGTGCTGCATATCAACCATTTAATTCTGTTTCTCAGATACTCTTATCCTTATGCCGCTGCTAGGGCAGTAGTCATGGAGAGTTAATTCTTATTAACTTACATCCTTCTCTAGCCACCCATTAACCAGTAATTACAAGAATTAATTTCGATATGTCCTCACAAATGTGGTTCATAAGTTGTCCAATCTGATTATGTCGTAAGTAGACCACAACTCCTTAACAACCTTGTCATTTGATGTTAAAAATTCGGAAACTTTTCTTTCTACCCCATCTGCTACTGTGCTTAGAGACCAATATTATAGAATGTCAGCAGATCAGGCCAGACTTATTAGTTCCTTGCTGTATTTATAGAAGTGATGGAGGATTAACAGTTCTGTTTTGTTCTTAAAACGAAAAAATCAGAGTTTCAATAAATACGCCAAAATCCTTTCATCATTTCAAATGGGACGTTATAGTTGCTGATTTTTAGAACCTTCCTTGATATTTCTATTACAATATTAACCCCATTAGTCTGCAGTTTGCAAATTCAAACATTTGATCAGGAGTTAAAAGGCTAAACTATCCCACTGTGCAATAGTACTATGAATGGTATATGACATGTTTCATTTATCAAAACTCATAAAATAAAAACTTAGAAAACAATAATAAAATTATTACCTACGTTCAAATGTATATCGAAACACACATACTTTGAAACAAAATAAAAAATCATGATTTTATTTAACTGCAAAAATGAAC
Organism: Cochliomyia hominivorax; assembly: GCA_004302925.2. Taxonomy (NCBI): domain Eukaryota; kingdom Metazoa; phylum Arthropoda; class Insecta; order Diptera; family Calliphoridae; genus Cochliomyia; species Cochliomyia hominivorax. The sequence continues at coordinate 49,798,307 of PYHX02000494.1, read as the reverse complement.
AATTGTTGAAGTTGTTTGTAATTGTGTTTTTGCTTTTCTTGTTTCTCTTGTTGTTTCTTTCTTAGTAAATTATGTATTATTGGCTGCCATTTAAAATTATAGTTCTCTGACATTACAAACATTAAATATACACATACTTACATATATTTATACATTTACATTATACATGAACAACATTTTCTCTAATTGTTATTTTTATAGTTGCTACTGGTGGTGTTGTTCTTGTTGTTTGTATTGTTTTAAATTTGTTGTTTCATTGTATTGTATTGTAGTAGTACGATTATACATGTTGCATTATGATATCCTTACAATTAATTTAAAAGCAATGAGTCGATGAAGCATGCGACATTGTATGTTGACAGAACATACACAATGAGAAACTAGTAATTTTTTAATATGTTTATTGTAGACCGATTGGGGAGTTAAGGTTTAGAATGGCTGGAAGAGTTATTTCTTAAAGAGTTGCCAAAGTAATGTTATTTTAAAAGTGGGAAAAGAGATTATAATTATAATATTTAGTTATGAAACACAAATGATATTCACAATGTACATGAATTCACAATGTACATGAATTCAATTCATGGAAATATGGTAGATAGAAATACCCAAAAGTAATTATGACTTAAGTACAAGTTGGAATGTTACTATCCTGGAATATTGTACTGATCAGCTAAAAGAAGTTTACCGGAAGCCCATATATATAAAAGCAGGTATCTTATTTCGAGGTTTAAATCTGACCAACAATACAAGGCTACAAACTAACGAGAGAAAAGTGTGGATCTCTGATGATACCTCGAAGAACCAAAAAGTACAAGGATTGACCTAAACAAATCTTGCTTGCGTATAATGAACGATATTGGCAAGGAAGTAGGTATACTTGGAAAGAAAAGTAGAAGGTTGTGATGTGGAAAATATTTTTAGTCATCTGCGTCACTACACAATGCATCCCAAAACTCAACAAATACAAATAATTCCCAAGTTTTTAAAGGTATATATGCTCACTAAAATGTAACATATTCGAAATTGAAAATTTAATAGCTTCCTAAATTTTGGCCTTTTCAAAGAAATAAATCCCCAAATAGGAAAAAAATAAATAAAACCCAATTTACAACGAATATCATTAAATAAGAGAAAGACCGAACGCACAAAGTGGGATTTCATATCTGATGTATGTAATTAATTGGGCTGTAGCACAGATAACATCCAAAAGCATTACTTCAATCTTAAGGCAGAAATAGATACATAACCATCCTATCAGTGGATATGGAATAGCATCTATGGTTTATAAGCATACTCAAATACCATCAACAAGCTCATTCAAAGTGTTGTTTCGAACGCATTGGCGTGTAAGGGAATCCTGATAAGACTGACACTCCTCATTAAAAGTTTATGTTGCAACGAATCCTCTAAGGTAAAACATGGTAATTTTTTAGAGGATTGGTGAAAGTTGAAACAGTTTTGGATACAATTCTTGGAAGGGCCCTTGGTAGTAGCAATAGCTAAACTTGGACTTAGATTATTCAGCTGATATTTCTTAATTGACCAAAAGCTGTACATTCTCTTATTTTATCTTAATAAGCATAATATTGGCAGCAGAATCAGCATTTTTAAAGATAAACTATTCAACCTCAAAGGATTTGTTTGGAATGGATAAATGCGAAATAGAAGACATCATCTAGTTTTGTAATTTTGAGATGAAATGAGGTCTAAAACAATTTGGAAATCAACATATTTATCTTTGATGAAATTTAAGCATTTGTTCATATGTGAAACTTGGAATGCAAGTATTTTTGAATTACTGTATTAAAAACGTCCTACGTGTTCGGAGGCCAATAACTGTGTATTGATATTCACTTTTGGAAATTACAAACCAATAAGGGCTAACCAGGACTGCCACAGAGTGGAACTTCTAAACGGACAGCAAAAGGGGATGGCCAGCGCATACGTGGGGAAAGCAGATTGATTTGAAAATGACCAAAAGAGTTGAGGAAAAGTAAAGGCATAAGTATATAATAGAGAAATGTTGTAGATTTTTATTGATACCATATGATTCTTATAGGATCTAAAGTAAATACTCTGATAAACCTGACACAACAAATGGAACACTCAAATTGGAATTCTTTATATGCTGTGTGATCGTTTGGTCTAGACCAACTGAAATTCATAATTTATCCTATTTGACCATAACAATATTTTCTGATAAGTTTTATATACTTACTAATGTTTTAGAAGTTTAAGTTTATAACAACATTTTTAAATTTATTTAACTTTTAAAGCCATAGTTTTCCCTGTCAATTATCTTCCAAATAAATAAAAGTATTTTACTTTCAAGAAAATTAAACCATCGTTTTGAAAACCACTTTGATTCACCACAATAATAATATCAAATCGTATATTTTGAAATGTGTCGTTGAAATAAATCAGAGAGATTTATGATTTCTTATTCACACTATCTAGAGGCGTTTAGGGTATTTTGATTTTTTGCATATGTTTGTAATGCTCCGTAAAGAAGATTCATTTTCAGGATTACAATTCTGACCGTGTGGCTGTATGTTCCTGCAAAGTTGTAAACACTGTTAGCAATTTTGAAGATAATCCGTTGAAATGTGTCAAATAGTTAGGTCCCAAACATTTGTCTTGACAGAATAAAGTTTTCTTTCCTGAAAAGCTACAAGATCCAGTACTGCAGTTTATCCAATCAGCAACTTTTTATTACACTCGCTTCTGAAAGTAAGAAGAATTTCAAAATTCCTGTTGAAATTCATTTGTGTTCCGACTTCGACAACAACTCTAGATAATTGTTAGGAGTCTGACCGGCCTTTTAAAATGAAGGTAAAAAGAAAGGTAAAAGGAATATGAAAGGGCTTCCTTATTTTCCGAACCCAAAACGGTCTATGGTTTCTTATAAACAAATTATTTTATTTTACTAACTAATCTATGGCAACTCTAAAATTATTTTGCTTCAAGCTAAATAGGTGCCTTGAGGTATATTTTCCTAGTAGGTTGCATTTTTATACCCTTAACACATTTCTTTGGGGTTATTTTTATAATACTTCCTTTTGGCCAAGCTTTTCAATTGAACAAAGTACACGTTTAAATAAAAGCCAAACCAAAACGCACACACACATACAAACTTACTTATCTAAGCCTTAAAAATACCCAACACACTATAATGGCATTTCTTTTGACAAAATTACAGATTTTTAACCTTAGAAAGTATTCAGTTTCTTTACAGTTTTTGTTTGTTGGGTTTAACATTATAAATAATTAACAGTAATGTTTAAGGAGTATTGTATTATTGCCCATTAATCCAATATTTTAGTTTGTATGAAATTGAAAAGCAATACGTTTGCGACACTTATAATTAAGAATAAAAGTTAAAGTATTTTTTTGTAATTGGAAAAAGAAATAATATGGAATAAGAAATAAAGTCATATAATGTTCCACCTAAATGACTGTGGTTTTTACTGTTTGATCATTTAACCGGAAATACCCTAAACAGTAATTAATTTTTTTTATTTTAATTTCATTTCCAGATGTAAAGGAATATATGAATTTCGTAGGTTCTCTTAAGTTCCATGACACTTCTCCAGAATTACTTGTAATATTAAGCATTTATAGGAAATTATAAAAACCTTCTTATAGTTATGCTTCATTAAATCAGTATTTTAACTGCTTTTGCAAACACTGCGTAATAAAGAATAATTATAATACGTGAATGGAACACTATGCACCCATGTATATTTATATAACTTACTTAAAGTACAATCGACGTATAATCAATTTTAATGATTGGCTTCACTGGAATAAAGTTTCGTTAAAAAATTCTAGAAATTTTAAATTTGGTTTTACAATGCAGTAATGATCTATATTTTTCACTTTTGCAATTAATTTTTTGAAGAAAACTTTCATCGATTTCATATAATATTTTCAGTACCCGATTGGAATAAAACTTGACTGCAAGTCGCAAAAGCAAATGGTATATTTAACGGCGATGACGTAATAAAATAAATATGTAATTCCCGAACAGCTAGACCGATTTTAACAAAATTCACACAGTGTTTGTAGGACTGTAGGCGAGATTAAGTTTGGACTTTGTAGAGCTAACGGGGGATTATTATTATTACAAGTGGAATTATCGGAAACTATATCTAATTTTAAAAAATGTATAACAGTTTTGATTGTCATAAAATTCGTTTCACAAAGCCTGTAAAGTTTTTTTAAAAGAAGATATGTGGAATATAGTTAATTAAAGCATTATGATAACTCATTTATTAGATAAAAACTAAAAAATAGACATATTCTGAAAAATTATATATAAAGGCTTCCTGATTCTATTAAGGTATTTTATACCCTCCACCACCACAAGTGGTGAGGGTATATTAAGTTTGTCATTCTGGTATGTAACGCCAAGAAGGATTCATCTCAAGACCAAACAATGTAATATATTATTTGCATCAAATCAAAACTGAGTCGATTTAGCTATGTCCGTTCTGTCTGGTCTGTTGGAAACATTCTCACGCCTAGAATAATTGACGAATTCAATAAAACTTGGCCACATTGTTTGTTATTGTCCTAAGCAGTTTGCTATTTAAAATCGGCTATATCGGTTTAGAAGCAAGGAAGTTATAGACCGATATCTGAAACAACCTCAAATTTCGAAATGAACTCTTATAATTTCTTCTAAAAAATGTAATTGGACTTAAATAAAAAATTAATTTTAGCATACAATTGCACGTACTTCATCATCGTGCAAAAAACTATCAAAATCTGATTAACCAGAAAAAAGTTATAGGGCTATAATATCCAAAATTTTGATACACCCCAAACTCTTTGTGCCATATGGGCCGCAATCCTTAAGATAATTTACTAAAATTTGTCCACAACTATTTTTTAACCATTTCTTAATATACGTTATAAATTTTATTAACATGGGGTCCATATTTTAATATAGCTCCCATATAAGGCCCCTTCTCGGAATATGATTTATAGCTCATAAAACTTCTTAAATGGAACCACAGTTAATTTTCTAGCTATTTTAAACATATGTTATAAATTTTGTTAACATGGGTCCATATTTTGATATAGCTCCATTATAACGCCCCTTCCCGTGTAAATAAAGACCAATTCTATTGAATGTCGACACAATTATTTTGCTAACTCTTCTGAAGATATTATATTTAATTTGCCCTATATCGGTCCAAATTTTCCTATAGCTCGCTTATAACGGTATTTCCCGGAAAACGTTTTAGAGTTTATAAAACATTTAAATAAAGATCAATTCCATTAAATTTAGCACAATGATTTTTCTAAACTATAATCAAAGTATTTTATAAATATGAACAATCTTGGTCCAAATTTTGCTGTAGCTTCCCATATAAGACCCCTTCCCGGAAAATAGTTTTGAGCTTAAAACAAGCATATTTTTTGTTTTTATACGCTCCACAGTACAGGTGGTAGAGAGAGAATATTAACTTTGTCATTCTGTGTGTAACGCTAAGAATGAATTATTTCAGACCCCATAATGTATATATTATTTGCATCAAGTCAAAATCCCAGTCGATTTTTCGTCAATCTCTTTGTCTGCTCACATCCACAAAAATTAACAGAGCTCAATGAAATTTGGTAGAAAAAAAGGCAGTTCAGTAGAAAAAATTTTAATAGCCTAAATTGTAACTAATTTTATGAGTAATTAAGTATTTTGTGTTATATACATTTGTGAGTGTATGTTTATCTATAGAACCTAACGTATAAACTTTACACGAATTTGTGGTGGAGGTATTAAGATTCGGTTATAGCCGAATATAGCATTCTAACTTGTTCAAAAATATTTCTTTATAAAAAATTGTTAAAGTATATAAATTTGGATAAAAACCACTTTAAAGTTATAGTACAAACTGCGCCCCAAAAATCGGTCAAAAATAATATTTAAGTTTTTGAGGCTAATTATATATTATACTATTAGTGGTAATCTAACAATATGACGAGTCTTTTGATATCAGAATTCAGTAATGTTAAAATCTTTAACTGATGCAGAAATTTAAACTTGGGACCTTGTGGAGAGCTTACTTTAATTTCACAAGTTTGAAAAATTAAACTCTACTATTACTGTGATAACAGGGCTTCTATCTATCCGTTCGTAAGATAGAGAAAATTAAATTTTAAATAATTTGATTTGTATATAAGATGGGAATTTCTTAATTCTCTGATTCATTTCATTTATATTTTTAGTTAAAATATTAACAATTAATTTTTAAACTTTTCCTTATCTCAAACTTTTTCTTAGATACCAAATATTTAAGTATTCTATAGTCGACAAGTTATTTTCTATATAAACTAAATATTTAAAAGTTACAGAATTATTTGCGAAGATATATCAATTTGGATATATTGTGTATAATATAAAGCGACTTTTCGTATGTAAATGTAATCAAAATGATCACTTTTCCAATTTTCAATTGACAGTTTCTTCTGATACAGTTTAATTACAGTTTAACCACCAAATAATCTTAAAGTATATTTTTAACAAGCAATATTTTGTGTTAAGATATTTTAGTCTTTCTATTTAAAAATGTATTATGCCTGCAACAATAAGACGTATGATTAATAAAAATCATATACATTTTCTTAAAGTATTAAGTATAAGTTACGTATTCCCTATACACTGACTAAGAACCTAAAGATATGCTACACATTTAATAGTTTAGCTTTTTGGGATATCGAGAGGTATGATTAACATTTTAGCTAAAAATCTCAATATGCTATTGCAATATGAATTAACAAATTTAAATAAAATTGTGATAATATTATGAATACAAGTATATACAGTTGTGGGAAAATTATTAGGGACACTTAAATATTTCAATGTACAATAAATTAAATAAAATCAAAGATTTAAACTAATAGTAGAAATAAACAAAATGTTTGGTAAATTCCGAAAATAATTTAATGTTTATAAATAAAATGGAAATAATGAGAGGCACTTAATTTTTGGTTGATAATCTAGTGATTCATAGACCCCAAAAGATTCGCACAGTCATCGGTAGGAATCTTTTCGATTAAATTCTTGATTCTAAATCATTTTTTTTTTTTTTAAGAATTCCAGGAGGAGTTTAAGTCCGTCATTTCATTATATTCATTATATAACTTCAAAATCATTACCCCACATAAATTTCCACTATATGTGAAATTGTAACTATTTTAACAAGTATATAGTGGAAAAGGCCATCAACATAGTTACAGATAAAACAGTTTGAAATTTTACTTAAAATTTTATATTTATCTATTCTTTCAGAAGTAATAATTCCTTATGCTCCAAGAAGTAACAGGTCTCTGAAACACGAAATTAATGTAGTTGTTATAGGGTTCAATGCAAACTTTTGGCGATTTATTTCGCGAGGGGCTATGTTGTAATGCCGAAATAAATATCTGGTAAATCTCCTTTATTAAGACTCTAAGCGAAGTTTAAAATATTTTTTTTTTGGATTAAATTTGAAATCTTAAGGGTTAAAATATAAAACGAGCATTTTTTAAATCCCCAAATAGTCATTTTCATATTAGCTTAGCATTGTAGAAAATCCATTGCCTGTTTACGATACACTGTAGATTTTCTCGCACTTATTTTTTCCTACGTCACATTTTGCGGGAATGAAGTTTAACTGCATTTTAATGGTATTTTCCGGTATCGTTATTAATATTAAACGGATGATTCTTTATTATGAATTATCTCAAAAAATACTGTCTTACATTTACTACACTTATTTTAAAGAAGGCCAGAACCAATTTCCTCCCAAACTTGCTTTTCTTATAGTTTTAGCTTTATTAATTTCATTATGTTTTCGTTTTGTGAATTATTTGAATTAAACTTTACGGTTCATGTATCATCACAAGTTCCTGGCGGGCCTAAGTGCGACAACAAATTGGCCAGTAGTAAATATGTAGTATTATTTTGCCTGAATATGAAATCTTCATCCATCCATCTTCATCATTTCTGTTGCAACGAAACAAATTTCAGATTTGTCAACTGTAATATCGTTTGATCTTAAGTTGTTTCAATAGCATAAGTACGATTCAAAATTAACTTTTTCGTCACTTTTTTACGGTTGATTCTTGTCAACATTCTGCACGACTATCTAAAACCTACACTACATTATTGGCTTAAAAAGGAAGTAACGAAAAACTGATGAACGACCCTTCATATAATTTGTTTCTCTGATTAATCTTTAAGCGTGCTGTGCACTATTGTGACCATAATTGTTAGCGTCCCAAATTTCTGCGTTTTAAAGTAAATTTTTCTGGGACCTTCAAAAAATTATTTCAAAGTGATGTTAGTAATTTGCTTGTATGGGTCCTATGAGAAGCAATGGATCCACCCTCGCATTATATGGCTATTGTTTATGAATACTATAAGACCTATTTTTGGCAAATTTTCTTGAAATCGCTTCAAATTAAAGACTTTTTTCATTTTTTATGGGAATTATTTGGAATGTTGTAGTGACCATATTCAGAAGGATTTGTCCCTGGGCCAAAATAATATATGAAAAATATCTAAAAAATTGTGACATGTAGATTTTCCAAAATGTTTATATTGATCGCCAGCCGGAAAGACAAACAGACATCGTTAAATCGTCAGAGAAAGTCATTCTGAGTCAAACGGTATACTAAAAGGTGGTGTAGGACATAAATAAAGAACAAAATTATATGCGTTTATAGGAATATGCATCAGCTTTTCATCTTAAGCTAAAATTTGTTTAAATAAGTATTCTAAGCTCTTTTTTTAATTACTTTTCCATAAAAAAATAAAAATTCCCTTACAAAATTTAGTTTAGTTCCCTTGGTTTTCACCAGGTACAGTGTAAAAGAAGATTTTTGCTCCCAAATCAGTTTAATGAAATGAAACAAATTTTTATGCATTTTTTTATTTACTGTTGTTCGTTTTGTTTTATTTTTTATTAAAATCTTATCACATTTATTTACTGTGGTTTTTTAAATGTTTGTTTTTCCTTCTTTTTCTCATCTTTTCTTTTGTATTTTTTAAAGAATTTATTAACTAATTACAGTTGTTTTTTATGAATTTAAATTATATTCTTAGGAAACTTAATTATAGTTTAATAATAATTTTAAATGTATTTAATATTTATATATATTATATTTTATTTCATATACATATATAAATAATTATTTATAGCTCGTTAATTACAGATTACAATTGTAAGTATGTATATGTAGATTTAATTTTATTTTATATACTAAATATTAAATCTATAATAATTATTAGTAAATTAATAATTTTATATTTAAATATTATTTAATTTTACTTTTATTTTCTCAATACAGTGGACATTCAGTAGTACGAACGTTCTTTATTAAGAATTTTCAATTAAACGAAAGACAAATATTTTGCACTGACTAATCTGCAGTACGAACTGCGGGACATTTTTTTCAATCGATAGTACGAGAAAGTTTTTATCATGTTTTTACATCACTCTTTCTAATTCCATGAATTCGCTAAAAAAATGTAGACTTACAAGTGGTGATTTTAGAAAAAGGAGGATGCATTTTACGAGTGGTTTTTAGCATAGAGAATTTTCCATATCACCTCACACACAGTACCTACATTTTCTTCACCGTGTGGCCAGACATCATTAAATTGACTCAGACAAACATCATTTGCACAAAACCCATAATCTTGAAATATTTTCTAGAACTTTGAGCTTGAATTGTTATCTCTATCACAGATGGTGGAACGTTATGAGATACGATTGCTTAAAGTTTCTGGAGAGAAATTATCTTCTTCTAAGAAATTCGTTTATAAGTTAACGTCTACCATTATGGAGCATGGAGTATTCAAGCAGATGAATGCGATGATTCGTACTAACGGACATCCACTGTTACTCTTAATTGTATTCATATTTTAGTTTTATGAATTTTTAATAGTTTTTTTTTTTTAAAGAGTTTTTTCTTTGAGAAAGTAAAAAGTGTTTTTTTAAGTTTCTAATTTATATTCTTATAATATAATTCGTCTTTAAGCAGGTTTCGTTATTAAATTGTAATTTTAATTTCAATAAAAATTATTTTATTATTTGTTATATATAATCGATATATATATGATTTTTTTGTAAGTTTATATTTTTGTTTAATCATGTGATTGTCATACAAAATTTCACATTAATATTTAATCATTTACAGAGATACAAAAAATGGTGTAAATTATAGAAGTTTGAGAATAGAGAGTTGAATAAAATGAAATCATAATAATACAGTTTTGGAAAAAACTTAGGAGTTAAAAAAATTAAAGCTTAAATTTTTAAATTTTAAAAGTCACGTGAATTAAACAAATTCGGCTATGCCGAATATTCAATACCCTACACCACTAATACGAGTGAAGTAAATGTGTTATGTTTGTACATATACATTCAAACATACATACACAGATTTATACAATACGTAATGCAATGAGTAATAAAAAAAGTTATATTTTTGACAATAACTTTCTTCTATTTAAGCGATTTTTATCGCTTTTGGAATGGTAATGAAGTACATATAGCTTAATATTGTGGTAATTTCATTCTAATCGATTTATAATTAAAATTTTTACGAAAATTTTTTGCTTGAACTTAGCTGTTGCTTCAAATATCAGTCTATATCTTTTATTGTTAAAAAAAACTTCTTCAGACTATAACAAATACTCAGACGAAATTTGAAATGAGCTTTGCCAACAGACAGACGGACATAGCTTAATCGGCGCAAATTTTGATGGTTCCAAGATGAATCTTACTTAGCATTACACACAGAATGACAAGGAATTGATTTACATCAAATAATGTTAACAAAACATTTATTTTTGTGTTAACTTGGCATTGTCTCACTATGGTAAACAAGCCCTTGAGTGATGCAAGAACAATAAATGTGATATTTGTACCAAGGAAGCAAATCTTGAAATTCAGTTTTAATGCTTAATCCGTTTTTTTTTAATAAAAAAGCTTTTTATTTATTTCGCATATCAATAAAAAACAAGCCCAGAAGCTGGAGACATCACCTTGTATTTCAAAAGAGCTTTCGAATGATTATTTATTGTGAGCATATAATAAATAATATGAAAGACTTCATTTTTTTAAGCTTTGAGCTTTGTGTAGATTATAATTGTTAAAATTCAATTTTATACTTTTTTCTTAGTAACTAAGAAAGTATGGCTTTTAACAGCTTTTTTATAAATTATATATAGGCCTTTATAGTGGGTGGGCTTTTCCCAATTAAGCTTAGAATTTTTCTGCCATAAAGCCAGATAAGAAAGGGCTTTCAAATATATTCAAATATATTGAGAACATCATCAGCAATTTCTGTAACAAACTTTTTTAAAACTTAGAGCTTTCTGTAACTTTTAAGTTTTT
>PYHX02000494.1:49768464-49786817 GCA_004302925.2 Cochliomyia hominivorax | reverse complement strand
TACAACTCTCCTCACCAAATCGATTGGAATGCAGCTCATTAATTGTATATATGAAATTTCTTTACAAAATAAGATCCAACGATGTATAATTATTTCCAAAAATCGTTTTGGGATCACTCCGCAATAGACGGTTATTTACATGTAATATTTCTTTATGTAAGACGATCTTATATTAATTTGTTGTTTATAATTATATAAGTTACCCTGTTGTTCATTGAATACGCTGTCTTTAATATTTTTTGTATTCATATATGGCATATTTTGTCGTTTAAGCTAAAAAGTGTCATAAGTAGATAATTGATATTTAAAAAAATAATTTTCATTTCAATGATGAAAATATGTTCAAATTTCAATCAAACCGTTATTTGTTATACATCAAAAAGATGAAACTTAAATGTTTCACAATAATTAACTTATGTCATTTTTACATTCAACATTTTCCCATATATTTATGTAGATGAACATTGAAAAAACTTTTACTAATTTCTACTTTTTTTCTCGTATTGTCTATATATGTAATTTAAAAAAGAAGAAGAAAAACCCCTAAAAAATTCAGTTAACATTCATATACATACTTCCTATACAATATTTCGGAAAAAACAAAAATACAAAAAAAAAGAAACAACAAAAAAACAAGTTTAGTAAACAACCTCTCACATATGAATCCCTATGAATATAGAACAAATTTTAACTGTGTTGGAAAAATATTATATATCAGTTGGATGGTATAATTATGTAAATTTTTTTTTATATTTATTTTTTTCTTTACAGATTTTTTTTGTATTTAAGTTTTGTTTGAAATGTTTAAAATGAACGTTGGGAAAAAGTGAATAAATATGTGAAAGTTTAAATGAAGTTGGGATAAAAAACGAGAAACGAAGCTTTAATTGAAATTATTCATAAGTAAAATATTAAGGAAAATTATATTTTGTTTGAATATTAAATTAATCAAAAAGGATAAAAAGTAGAGACGATTAAATGTTTAAAAATATATCGAATTGGAACAGAATTTTATTAATGAAATTTAAAATGCGAATAATAAATGTTAACTATATGTATACCCTACACAGCCATAGGTGTTTAGTATTATGCGTTTGTGCAGATATTTGTAACATGCAGAAAAAATAGTGTTAAAATCAGCTTAAATATATCGTTTGACCAGAATCACTTTCTGTGTCGATTTAACTTAAGAATAAATCAGAAAATCAAATTATACGAGAATAATTCATTAACTTTTGCTAACTACCAATTTAATTCAACAATGTGGTGTAGGGAATTATATATTCGGGCTTAACCGACAATACATTTTACTTGTTAATTATGTGAAAATAATTAAATTTTAAATACCCTTCACCACTACAAGTTGTGAAGAGGGCATATTAATTTTTGTTATTTCGTGTGTAACGCTAAGAAGGAATCACTCAGACCCCACAATGTGTATCTATTCCAGCATTAAATCAAAATCTGTAGTAGACTTAGCTATGTTCGTTTATCCGTTCTTTTTTTTTTTTTGGCTACGCTCATATCCATAATTACTGACGCAGCTCAATGAAATTGACCTGAGTATGTGAGAAATTTCTTATTTAAAATAAGCAAATTTGGTTCAGTTTAAAAAAAGATATAGGCCGATATCTGCGTCATCCTCTAAATTCAAGCAAAAAATTTTTCCTAAAATTTCATTTATAAATCGACAAAATTAGAATACAATTTTGTCATAATATTAGGCTATATGTATTTTTATTATCATTCCAAAAATCGGTTCAGTAGAAAAAAGTTATAGACAAAAATATAACCAATTTTATTACTCATTAAGTGCTGTGAGTTATATATGAGAGAATCTTCTAGATAATGTATACGTCTGTGAGTGCATGTGAGTGTGTATGTCTTTACATGCATTGTAATGGAGGGTATTAAAGAATCGGCTTAGCCGAATATAGCATTCTTACTTGTTATTTATAAAATCGATTTATAGTAAAGAATTTTAATCAAATTTGTATTCCAATTACAAATTGTGCTAAGATGTAGTTTTCATAAGTCAAAAAATCTTGTAGTAATTACACCACAATGTAAAATCAAGTGGTATGGGATAATATTAGGTAACTTAGACAGATTTTTGGACAATATAGTTAATATGTACATTACACCAGCTGCAGAAATACGACAATAATTTTCATGGTTTTAATAAATTTATTGCAAATTTTTCTAGAAAAAAAATTTCTTTAGTTCTAATATGGTAGTTGAAAAGACTAAATTGGGATTTTTTTAGTTCAAAAATTTCCAACTACTTCTAAATTTGGATACGTTCAATTCCTAGAAACTAACGAATATGATGAAAGCCCTGATTATGAACACTGATTTTTTAAAAACATAGGGCGCCACAAAATTTTTTTGGATGCATAATTTCAATTAAGACGGTTTTAGTGTACTTAGACTGAACCAAAACAGGAAGTAATATAACGAAGAAGGGTGTTCGAATTGAAGAAAAATAGGTTATATATCAGCCAGCGAGATCTTTATTTTCCTTAATTTTTTCGTAAATTCTTCAAATTGGCCAAAATTTGTCAATATGTCAATTGAATTCGTTATAAAAACATGGTTAATATGAATAAATATTATTCAGTTTGAATAATACATTATTCAAATTGACAAAAATAATTTATATTGATAAATATTATTTAATTGAATTACCATATTTAAGTTAAATTTACGAAAGTAAATATATAAATATAATAAAGTAATTTATAAATATAATATATATAAAATATTTCGTGAAAAGTTCGGATGTTCAGGTGAAGGAGTACTTCCCATACAAAGCAAATATTAATTATTGATTACCTAACGAACTGTAACAAGGAGAATTTTCAAATTTGGTCTCATTGACTTCCTCAAGGAACTGTTTTACTGGACAAAATTTAAGATGTATAGGATCAAGGGGCCCCAAATACAAAGCAAGAATATCTAAAGAATTACTATGAGAATTGAGTTCCAATTACTTTTTAATACACGTCATGATTTGTAAAATTTCTTTCGAGATCTAAGACTGAGGAGAATATTAATGCAGCAAAGCGCTCCGGGTAAAAGCTAGTTTTAGATATAATAGTATAGAATAACATAATAGATAACAATAAAAGTGCAATGTCATTAGGACGGTGTTGATCCGACTGGCTTCTGATGAAAATTTACTTACATATTTGCTGACCTGCTGATCTTCCATTTGCATTTTCATGAATTAATGCAAAATATTTTAAATTCAATTTATAAATTAGAATGTTCAATAAAATATTTTTCTCATTTTCATATTCATATTTTAATTAATATGACAAAGCAAAAATACAAAGTTTTTTGACGAAAAAAATGGTTAAATTAACAAAAGTTTTATTCAAATTAATTTCACTTTAGTACGTAGAATTGAATAAATTTGTATGTTATTTTACATGCCATACGTTACTGCCGTTTTTTTAATATTTTTGTTAATTTTTTAATGAAATTTATCCAACTTCAACATCTTTTATTTTTTATTGATTTTTTTTAATATATTTGAAGAAAATTGTTCGATTTAAGAAAAATTCTCTTAATTAGAATAAGATTCTGTTTAGTTAATATATTTTTCGCTTAAGTTCTACGAAAAATTTTAATTAATATTACCTAAGACATTTGGTTCAGCGTGAAAAGTGTGTTGATAACAGTTTAAAGAGGACTTAAGATTGTGGTTATTAACATGAAAAAAATCTAAATTCTTCACAAAATCCCTAAAAAAAGAAGATATTATTTATCAAAAATATGAGTGTTGAATAGTGGTAGATTGACACTTCAAAAATGCAAGAGAATGTATGAAGCATAAGGAGGATTATATAGTTATTTCATAGAAAAACATTAAAGAATTTTGACCTGATCAGATGATAATGAAATGGTTGTTATAAATTTCTTGATTAATGGAAAGAAGTTATGGACAAAATATGTATTATTTTGATACACTCCAAAATCAGTTTATCATATAGGTCATATATTTATTTTGATGATATAATGCCTCTTCCCTGAAAACGGTTTCTGTGTTTATAAAGCTCTATAAACCAAATCTTTTGAAAATTGGTACAATTATAATTTTTCTAGCTGATATATAATATAAGTATCGTTGGATATTTTTTTTAGCTTCGATAGAGGACCCTTTCCCGGCAAACAATTTAAAGTTTATTAAGTTTAAGGATATCACGTTAAGGATAACACGGAACACCTAATGGGTTATAATATTATTTATATTTTTGTTTTGACCAAATTGAAATAATCATCATCAGTTTGGTATAACGAAGAAATATCCACCAACAAAAAACAGAAGATACCAATTCGGTTCTAAGAGGGATCTTTGACAAAACTAAAAGTTTAGTAAATTTTATAATGGTTCAAAAGTTCAAATATTAAAAAGAACAAATAAGAATGCTATGCCGAATTTTCAACACACTTCACCACAACTGTATATGAATTAAATATGCAATGTTTCGTACATACACATTCACTCGCAGATGTATACAATATATAAAAGTTTACCTTAAATATCACACGGAACACTTAATAAGTCATAATGTTAGTTATATTTTTGGCTATAACTTTTTTCTACTGAACCGATTTTAATAATTTTTGGAACGATAATGAAATATATAAAGCTTAATAATATGGCAAAATTTTTATACTAATTTGCCGATTTATAAATGACAATTTAACGAAAGTTTTTGGTTAAACTTATATCTTTTAATATACCGAATCGATTTTGCTGATCTTAAACAGCAAAGTGGACTATAACATGTCAACAAAAGACACACGGGCATATCTAAATCGATTTAGATTTTGATTTGATATAGGAATATAAATACTTTATGGGATCTGAGATGATTCCTTCTTAGCGTTCCTTTTTAGTGGTGGAGGTTACAATAAAATCGTTATAGATTATAGGCAACATAGATAAGGTTGCTCTATGTACAGAACATTTACCTTTTTCGTTGTGTTTACAATGATAATTTGTATTTGTATCTGTAAGTATTTGTTTACATCTACGCTTTTTAAAAACTCCCATTCCAATTTAAATTTCTTTGTGAAATTTTTCAATACAAAACTGTTCATTTTTTATTATGACAATAAACCAAAGAGAATTTACACCTGGTTTTTTTTTTTTGTGCGTCAAGTTTAATTCAAAATTTTTATTCTCTAAATTGAATTATTTGTAAGCCTTTTTAATGTTCAGTTCATTATTTTCATCTTTTTAAATCAAAAAATAATTTGAAGTGATTTTCATTCAATTGTCAGGTGACAAAGGTATAAAAGGGCTCAATATGTTTTCAATTGTGTCAGTATTTTTTCTCAGATTTAGTTTTGTTGTATTCGTGAGTTTTTGTTTCCCTCGAGAGAATAAGAAAAGAAAAGGCTTATCTTTCCATCTGAATATAATAATGTGAATCTTTTATTAACGTAATTGCCAATAGAGGAGGCTGATAAATTTAAATAACTCTTTTTCGGAAAAAAATGCTAAAATAAAAATGTTAAAATAAAAACTTGAAATGTGGAAAGAGTTCCAATATGTTGGGTTATTATGGGTTAAAAGGTTAATGAAATTTATATACAAATTGCAAATTTAGTACATTAATTTTAAGGAAGGTGTGGTAAAAGGCTAAAAGTGCTTGTATTCAAGATATGTATTTGAAGAATCCTAGATTCCAAAAGAAAAAGCAAAAACAGATGAGAATTCCATATTAGGCTACGCCAATTCTTCAATATTCTCCACCGCAATGTGTGTGAAAAAATTCGTTTTTACATACGTATAAATATAATACGGAATTAAAAAAAACAATAAAAGTAATTCTGTTTTGCTATAACCTTTTCGTACTGATCCGATTTGATTTTTTGTCGATTTATTATTGACAATATAAAGAAAAACTTTTTCTTGAATTTGGAGGATTACTCAGATATTGGACTAAATTATTTAATATACTGTACCGATTTTAATGGTTTTACATAGGAAACTTCTCAGGAATATATTACACACGGAATGCCAAAGTTAATATATTCTCTTTACCGTTTTTAGTGGCGGAGGGAATAAATATCAACGTGCTTTTTCGAATATAAAGCATAGGCCAGATTCACATTCTCTACATAAAATGTCGAAGAATTCTTTTGATTTGATTTGGTCACTACATCACTATTAAAAAATTCCACCACTACATCACATATAGATAACGATGTTCCAGGCAACGACAAATATTCTGCTTCATTGTCCTACGACCTCGCTAAGTATAAACTAAAACAAAATGTATCAATAAAGGTTAATAAAGCGAGCTCTATTGAGGTCTAATGCTCTTCTAGCATCAACAGGAAAAATATGTATTAAAATATAAAAGATAAATACTAAAAATATATTAGAAACTTCAAAAGATCAAATTATTTGTCTTTTTCTTGTCTTTTTGGCTTTACTTCTACTTCCTTATCCTTTACTTATTTATCCTCGGCTTCGAGCTGTTCTTCGGCATTATGTGGCCAAAATAAATCCATGCCTTTTCTTGGTATTAAATTAGCAACATCTTCTCGTTTTTCAATAAACTCTTCCAGAGTCATATTCTCATATGCCAAACTCTCAATACGTTTTATTTCATCTTGATATATTTTCACACGATTATTGGATTCCTCAATATATTGGTTAACCTCATTTTCAACTTGTTCATATAATTTCTCCAAGTCTTTGTAATATATAGTGTGATCTAATATCTCGTGACGTGATGTAAATGCATGACTTAATTCCTCATATTTAACTTGAAACTGTTCTACCATTTTGACATAATCTTTACGAACATTATTGCGATAATATTCCCAATCAATGTTGGGTAATTGATCGGGATACTGATAGACCCTCCTAGAAAGTTAATAAATATGTTTGAAAGAAATTTAAATAACTATGATCTTTTTCAATTCTTTACCTCTGGTACTTTTGAGTTTTATCCCGAATTCTTTAAATTGTTTAATTTGTTCTGGGGGGACTCGTTTGGCCAGCTCTGCCAAGATGGATGAGTAAAGTTTTTTTGTGGCCATAAATATTTGATAGAAAAATATATATTTAGTTTTTTTTTTTTTGGAAGTTTGTTGATTGTCAAATTTTTTATGACTAGAGCACGTATTTATGTACAGAAAAATGAATACTATATTCTGCTGTTCCGAATGTTAAATATACTCCATAGGTACCGATTTAGAAACCCAATCATATTGCGTTTTATTTGTTTTATCATATGAATCTTTTTATACCCTCCAACACGCTATGAAGGAATTATATAAGACGCGTTTGTGGTGGAGGGTTTTAAATATTCAGCATAAGCAATTCTAGCATTCCGAGTATGTGAATGATCAGAAGAAAATTTAATTTATAGACCGATGATCTTAAAGATTATCGCAATTGTAAAAAATAATTATTAGTAATAAAATTCGGTTATTATTTTGTAACTTTCGGGATTTTTAATAATTTAAACTTTGGCGAAACTAGTTTCATATATTATGGAGAATTACTAAAAAAATTATGCAGAAAAAAGTTAAAGGCTATAATATGCAAAATTTTGATACACCCCAAACTCTTTGTGTCCTATGGGCCTCAATTTTTAAGATAATTTACTAAAATTTGTCACAACTAATTTTTTAACCATTCTTAATATATGTTATAAATTTTATTAACATGGGTCCATATTTTGATATAGGTCCATATAGGTCCATATTTTGATATAGCTCCCATATAAGGCCCTTTCCCGGAATTTGATTTATAGCTCATAAAACTCTTAAATTGGAACCAATTCTATTGAAATTTAGCACAAATAATTTTTTTAACTATTTTAAATATATGCTATAAATTTTATTCACATGGGTCCATATTTTGATATAGCTCCCATATAAGGCCTCTTCCCGGAATATAATTTATAGCTCATAACACTTTTAAATTTGAACCATTTCTATTGAAATTTGACATAATTAATTTTTAACTATTTTAAATATGTGTTATAAATTTTATTAACATGTGTCCATATTTTGATATAGCTCCCATATAACGCCCCTTCCCGAGTAAATAAAGACCAGTTCTATTGAAAGTCGACACAATTATTTTGCTAACTGTTCTGAAGATATTATATTAATTTGCCCTATATCGGTCCAAATTTTCCTATAGCTCCCTTATAACGGGATTTCCCGGAAAACGGATTAGAGTTTATAAAACATTTAAATTAAGATCAATTCCATTAAAATTTAGCACAATGATTTTTCTAACTATAATCAAAGTATATTATAAATATGAACAATATTTGTCCAAATTTTGCTGTAGCTCCCATATAAGACCCCTTCCTGGAAAATAGTTTAGAGCTTATAACAAGCACATTTTTTGTTTTTATACGCTCCACAGTACAAGTGGTAGAGAGGGAATATTAATTTTGTCATTCTGTGTGTAACGCTAAGAATGAATTATTTCAGACCCCATAATGTATATATTTTGCATTAAGTCAAAATCTCAGTCGATTTTCGTCAATCTCTCTGTCTGCTCACATCCACAAAAATTAACAGAGCTCAATGAAATTTGGTAGAAAAAAGGCAGTTCAGTAGAAAAATTTTATAGCCTAAATTGTAACTAATTTTATGACTAATTAAGTATTTCTGTGTTATATACATTTGCGAGTGTATGTGTGTCTATGGAACCTAAAATGCCATAAATTTCATTGATTTTGTCTAACCAAGGATAAATTTCATATAAATTTAGATCAAAAATCTAAAACTTTGAATGGTAGAATCACAAAAATCATTAACGGCACTTCTACGAAATCATGATGAAAATTGAAATAAATTTTAAATTTATGAAAAGAAAAACAATTGATGATTAAAATTTAAGATTATTGCAACATAAACGGGAAACAGAGGAAATTTATAATTTTAAAATATTTAAAAAGTGTTAATTTTTGGTAAATTAATCTGTTGCGACTTTTGTTAAGCAAATTTGCTTTTGGTACGACTTTATTTTCCATAATCCCATTTATGTGCCAATTTTCGAAAAATGTCAACGGTAACGCTGTTTGGATGTGGCTTATATGTGGAAGAATGTATAGAATGAATATTTATGAGCTAAATCACAGGAATATATTTGTATGGAGGTTATTTGAAAAGTAGAGCGATCAAAACCAGTTTCAATTAATTTTCATCTTCGTTCTGTGGCCAAAATAACTTCAAGCGACAGATTTCATTAAGATATCTCTTAAAAACGAAGGTCACATTTTAATCAACTTAGAATATGGTTCTGAGTCGAACGGTATATTAATAACTGATGATAACATATTTTTGTTAAATCATCAGCTAAAACACATAATACCCCAACATCTATGGTAGTATGGGGTATAAGAATGATATTTTATGTCAAACAATGCTGAGTTAAAAAAATTATTGTCTATAAAACTTAATCAAACAATTTAAGTTTTTTTCTCCACCAAATGATATCGGTCTGTAACATGTTTGTTATTGGATTGATAATAGCTGGTTTTAATTAGGAAATAAGCTTGGGATAGATTTCATTCCATTCGGACAATTATTCTAGACGTAAGAATATATTGATCATATCGACTCAGACTTTGATATGATGCAAAATTATGTATACTTTATGGGGCCTTGTGGTGGTGGAAGATACAAAAATATGTCGAATTTCGAAATTTGGTTCTCCTAAATGTTTTTGTGTTGTACTTAAAGTTATAAAGTTATATTTCAGATAGTATAAATAATATAATAAGATTTTGACAATTAAACTAAAAAATTTTCTACGTTTTTGATAAAAAATTGCTAAAATCGTATTTAAATGCTTATTGACTCTATAAGTATATTTTCAAAAGTCTTTTTTTTATTTTGCAATTTGTGCTCAATAAATAGAAAAATATTTGAAAAATATCGGAACAACATTAAAATATTTTGGGACTTAATATCTTTAACACTATAAAAGTTAAACTACCCATACGACGAAGGTCTCAGCACTACATTCTTATTTTCTTTAAAGTCGTTTGCGATATAACAAATACATTTATGAAACCATTTAAATATTTATATGATCCGAGTTTGGAAGTTTTATTTCCATTTGAAACACTGTGCGTTTCGAACTCTCTACAAGTCACAAATTACTTGAAAATTTAGCAGAAATTACTATTTTCATCAAGAATAAGGCTGAGTAAAATTGATCATTTTAGGCCCAATTTTAAGGTAACCCCGACGCAAGAGTCTCTCATACAAACTCCCTTCTCGCAATGGAATTTCAAATTCATAAAACTCTCATATTTTTATGAGTCTGAAATTCCAACATTTTTTATTTAAATTTTATACAAATAACTCCTCATTAGTCTAATGCAACATTATAAATTCAATAGGCCCACAAATTACTTAGCTTCTATCGAACTATGAACGACCCTCAAATAAATTGTTTTTTTATGCTTAAACAAAGGAGAATTATGATTCTAGCATTCATGTGAAATTTAGCGCTTTAAAGGATGTTTTTTTCTGAAGGGATATTTGGGATTAAGAACAATTATTCATTTTATTCCATTATTTTTGGTTATATATCTTAATTTGGACACAATTCTGAAAGCCAATTGAAATCGCTTTTTATAAATCTCTAACAAATTTAAATATGAAAAATATATATTCCAAATAAATATATTTTTTAAAGCACCGAAACCAAAGATTACGAATAAATAGTCGGTCCAACATTTGATATTTTGTGTAGATGAGAAAAATAACGATTTTTTATTCTTCATGAATGAAGGTCCCAGTCTAATGTGAATACACACAAAGTACTTTCATACATTTGTAATTATTTTTTTATAACATTCATTCAGATGTTTTGCATCTGTATAATCTACATAAGGGTAAGTTAAATACACAGACATACCTGTATTAAGAAAGATATGCCGTTAGAAATTCTAAACATAAACAACCGAAAATAATAATTTTCAACATAAAATAGAAAAAAAACAACCCTTTTGTAAACAAATAAGTGACAAAAGAAACAGAGAGCTGAACATGGAATTGGAATAATTGAGCATGAAATCTAGTAAGAATAAAACATGCGCAATGAGTGCAAATAATACAAAAACACAAATGTCAAATTTTGACATTTGTGTTTTTCAAAGGGGGGTTGAAAATTTTGCAAAGAATATTTTGTAAATTTTTTCATAAAAGAGAGAAGAAATTAACATTTGACAGTTCTGCAAGAATAATTTGTTAAGCGAATTGACATTTAAGTTTTTTCTCTCTCTATTTTTTGTTGGGCTCTCTGTGTTTTATATGGAATTGAAACAAACGCTAATTGAAAAATGTCAAAAATTTCTTCAACTTGTGAAGTTTATATAAAAATAAATATTAAATTTATTAATTGAAGTGTTAAATTTAAGTGAAATTTTTAACAAAATAATTCAAAATCTAGAAGAGCAAAATTAAAATCTAGAAATATTTCGCTAAACTAATAAATTAAAGTGAATTTAAGGCAAAATCGAAAAAGAAAAATTGTGTTCGTATTGTTTTCATTTGTTTGACGGGATTTCTGTGTTTTTTCCTTTTTTGTCCTCAAAATTTCCCCAGAGAGAGCCAATCCCTTTTGATAAAAAAAGCAATTTAAGTATTTGTTTATTTATTATGCGATTTGTGATTTTGTGTAAATATTTATTTATTGAAATGTCATAAACAAATAAAGTGTTAAACTAAATAGATCTTAAATTCGTGATTAAAATTTAGTAAGTATATTAATTTAATGGTCTGAATAGAAAATAAAGTAAAAATAATATGTATGGGCATGTGATGTTATACAAACATACACATATGTATATTAAGGTTGATTTAATTCAGATTTATGAAATACAAAATGTAAACATTATTATTGGATCGAAATTACATATATATTATCTCCATGACTCCAATCTATTTGTTATAAAATAAATCTATTCATTCATTGATTTCTAAAAAAATCTGCAAAAAGAAAAAAATAATAAAATATGGAACGTTATGAATAGAACCTACAGCATTATGTTTTGACAGGTACACTAACTGTCAGATTTTTTTGTTTACTTTTGTTTTTGCCATTATGTATTTTTCTTGTTTTCTTCTGATGATGGGTGTATAGTGGGAGTGATGTGTGTATTCAACAAAAAATTCTTTTATGTTGAAAAAGTTGATAGACTTTGGTTGCTATAAACAACAAAATCTTGTAAAATCAGTAATCCATCCATAGATATTGTAGATAAGATAATAAAAAAGGATCCCTCATTAGAAACTAATGAACTGAGTTTGTTGAAATTTTAAGAATAATTCCAATTTATCCGAAATTAAAAAAGGCTATAAAATAAATTTTGCAGCGAACGGGCAGAGGTACCCCCCATACCAACAACATATATTCATTGCTAAATATCTAAAGAGCAATTGCAGTGAAAACTTTCAAATATAGTCCCAATCACTATTCCAAAAAAAAATGTTTCAACAGAAAAAAGTATAGTACGGATAGTATGTACCCCCATATAAAGAAAACATTATTTGCCAAATATCTAATACAACAAAAACTTTAAAATTTGATCCCAATCACTTTTTCAAAGAACTCTTTAGGTTTAACTGCGCAAAATGCAGGACGGATAGTATCCGAGAGAGAGGTATCCCCGATACAAAGCAATTTTAATTATCAAATATCTAAAGAACTATTATAGCAAAGATCTGATTTTCTTTCTTTCATGATTTTCATGAAATATCAGAATGAAATCTAAGAATGAATCCTAAAGATGAAATTGGTCATGTTCGGTCCAATATTTCAAGTATATTCCATACAAATGTTTTTTCCGGAATGGGGGTTTAAGGTTATAAAAATTCTAAATACACAGCGATTTGGCACAAGTAAGTCTTATAATATTTTAAAATGATGTGTTAAAATATTCGAGGGTCGGTTCATTATTTCGCATAGGTCCCATACAAACCCCATTCAAAATATCACTTTTAAGACAAAATCTCACAAAAACGTTGGTATTGTATTAATAATTCGTCAAATTAAAATATATAAGCAAAAATCGATGTTCAAAATTATACAATGGTCGGTTCATAATTTCTTGCAGGCCCCATATAAACCCCCCAGAAAACTTCACTTTGAAACGAATAAATTTAACATAAATCTTAGTGTCACAATAATGCACTACAACCTTTAGAATAAATAATAAAATCAAACTTACGAGGGTAGTTCGTTAATATTTCGTAACCAACATTTTTATGCAGCGATGTGATGTAGGGTATTAGATAGTGGGTTGACCGACTATACATTCTTACTTGTTTAAATTTAAATAAGAATAAACTATACTGTTTTTTCAGAATTTCGTAAAATTTAGTTTTTTCGTAAAATATTTATAGCATAATTTTTTTTTATTTGTACAAACATAATAAACAAATAAATATTTATATCTTAAATATATTCTCTTTACATACAACTTTCAACAATGTTGCTAAAAACTCTTAAAGAGCATGACTATAAACATTTAAATGTTTATCAACAAAAAGTTCCTAAGCTACAAATGTTTATTCGTTAAATACTGCGCATTCAATTGAAATTTTACATTAACGCAATTGAAGCTTTTAAAAGAACACGTACTTACATTGCTTCGCATTTCGAAAAACAAAGGTATTAATGTGAATTATTTTACCTTAAATACTTTTTTCTTGACGAAACATTTGCATTTCATTGAGCATGCGCAGTAAAATTTAAAAACTTCGTTCAATAAATTAATATAAATATAAAAGTTTATTTGAATACTTAGTTTATTATGATTTGGAGAAGGGTGATGTCAACATGAGATGTTTTAACATTTTTGATTTACTATATTCATTTAATAATGAATATGTGTTGCATATGCGATTATCAATTTTCAAACATATATTTATTGACTTTGTTAAATCGTAGAATACCAATCATTTATGTCGTTTTACTACTCTGTGTGGATATACTAATTTTGATTTTAAATTTTAATAGATTCACTAGTTCGCTATGAAAGCAAAAACTTTTTCGGAAAGGTCAGATTAAAAGATTCCTAATACAAATTAATTCTTTTTTCTTGAGAAGATTATAATTTCAGTTCCTTTACAATGAAATGGATTATAGGATTATTTACACTAAAAGGAAACAAATTTTGTAGTCAAATATCTAAAGACACATGTCAATATGTACGATATATATAAACGATATATGCTTTCAGATAAAAAAGACACATGCTGCGTACACCAAGTCTTTAAACAAGGAGTTCGGCATTTTTGGTAATGGCAAAATTATGTTTAAACTTACTTACAAACAGGTGCTGCTAAAAGCGCAGAAGAAATTCGGATCTACGAAGACTTGAACAACTTTGGGTTTCAGCTATAAGTCTTACAAGTAGATTTAAGTTTTCAAATTCTTCCTTAATTTTTGGTATTTATAATCTCTGTGAATGGTATTAAGGTATTCAAAATCTTTGATTGAACACTTGGTATAAGATCAGTATAAGTATTAATCGCTGATCTCCACAGTTGGATACCATATGTCTTTAATACGGTATAATACAGGATGATTTTATTGTCAAGGCTAAATTGTGACTATTGATATAAAAAGCCAGTGAAGACTGGATGCTTTCAATGAGTCTGAAGTCTCTTAGTTTCAATACGGTGACGCCACTATATACGCCTATCCAAATGATATATAAAATTGGACCTAAAAAGCTTTCCTATGAAACAACTGCATTAATGCAAATTCCTCTGTAATGAATTTAGGATTGGCGTAATAATTATTTTAGTTGACTTTTTAAATAACTAAGATAAATGAGAATGTTTACTTCGTGGTGTAAATGAAGACACTAAATTTAAATCTTTTCCTGGTTTCGGGATCCAGGAAAATAAATTGCAAAGCTAAAATTACAAAAAGAAACCTTGACATATCAAAATACGTTGGCTCTTTACTCAAAGAATCTGTAATTGATAAAACCTCTCATAACGCAGAGTGAACAATTTATTAAAAAATATCTAATTTAATAAGAAGGTTGGAATTTGTTTGTAGCCTTTAGGTCAATATTGTCCATATTGTATTAAAATTTAAAAATAATTAAAATCCAAATATTTATAGATTCTTTTTAAGGTCAAGTTCATTTATTAATGAAATTTTTTATAAATATAAATTTACAAATAAAGTCAAATCAACGATGAACATAGTTGATTTTTAACAATGATAGTTATTTCACTCAGTTTAAATGAAACGTTTATAGGTATTATAATCTGTCGATGTTTATTTAACTATGTCAGTCCGTTTATCTATCGGTTCGGCTGGCTATTTATGTAAACCTTGTGAACAGTTTACAGGCCACAATTTTTAAAATATTTTGATGATTATTTTGGCTCCAGGATCAAGCCTATTAAAATAGACAATCTTCGGTCCAATATTTCAGGTGCCTCCCATGCAAATGTCCTCCCTGAATAAGGCTTTAAACACATAAAAGTCCTAATATATATTTTTTAACAAAATTTGGTAGAAACAAGTATTATGATACTTTAAACGATATGTCATACTATGCGAGGCTCGATCCATTGTTTCTCATAGGTCCAATACAAGAACCCTTTATATATTGATTTTAAAAGGCATAATTTTCACATAAATGTTAGCGCCACAACAATGCATAGCACGCTTAGGAATAAATCAGAAAAGCATATAATACGTATGTATTTCATATAATACGAGGGTCGCTCATTAATTTATCGTAATTACCATTTTTAACCAACAATGTGGTGTAGTGAATTAGATAGCCGGGCTTGACCGACTATAACGTTCTAACTTGTTTATAATTATCAGCTATTCAAAATATTTGCATCTAATATTTGCATCTAATATGACAATTATGGACCCAATTATGCATTGCTGAAAATATAAATCATATTAATAAAGATGTAAATAACTTATACAAGTATGTTTCATTATGATTTCATTGTGGACTATATGATGGTATCTTTTTTGGCAGTGGTTTCTTCAACTTTAAAGATCCAACTCAAGCACCTAACTTGTTTTACTTTACAGAGCGTTAGTCCAGAATACGATGCATTTTATTTAGACACTCCTATGGAATAATTTCAAACATCAAATGCCTCGGAATATCTTTTTTGAGTTATATAAATTTATAAGATTTCTATTTACGCTGTTATTCAAGCACTAATTTCTTTATATTTTTCATTTCATTTATTTCATATGTGTGTATGTGTGTGTGGCAGAATTTAAAACAATGCAAAAACCCTCCTCCAATCGAGTAAAATTATATGCGTAGATTTTTTTCTCCAAATTGTAGTATGATCATGTTTATATAACGTTTATGGTTATAGTTAGTTAGTTATGCAAACTTTTCTACCATTATTACCCCCTTGCTGACATCCTTACACTCACACCAACTCATTTGTATGCAAACATTTCTATACACATACAGAAATCTCACATAGTGTAAGTGTATTTTATATGCTAATATTATGGGTCATTGGGATTTGTTTAACACTTAAGTAGTTGTTAAATATTTCATTAGAAGTGTTAGCAAAAAATACACTTACATACATGCAAACATAAATTGAAAAGAGAAAAAAGAGAAGAAATAAAATGCTCCTGCGAATAAAGGATTAAATTAAGTTTGTAAACTGTGGTGAGGAATTTATACAATATGAAATCTTAAAAATATTGAATATTATTAGTTTTAGTAGGTGCAATTTAAGAACACGTACAAATAATGCTATTTATTATGCTTAACTAAAATAGTATTATTATTATTAGTAGTAGTAGTAGTAGTAGAATCAGTAGTAAAATAAAATTGTAGAACGTGAAACTCATACCTAAATAATGACGGGGAAGAATCAATTAATAAAACACCTTTAGAAATATGACTAAAAAACTTGAATATAAATGTTAATGGTTTTCCATAACTTTTAATGTCACTAAAAATTTTTTAGAAATAAAGTCCTTTTTAAATTGGCAACAACAGCTGGCAAAATTTTTCAGTTTTTCTAGAAATTTGTAATATCGAGAAAGCTGTATTGCTTATTGAAATATTATAAAAATATTATTGTACCGTTGCCGAACGGTATACTTAAAGGTAAGGTAGGGCAGCACCATTTTTTCTACAGTGAACAAACATCAGCACAAACGCACAATACCCCAATTACCTACGGTGGTGTAGGGTATAAAACACACTTTTTAACCTTTTAAACACAAAAACTATTAGTTTAACAATGATTAGTTGAGATTTTGCTATTGGATTTATTGAATTATATAAATTTTTCATCACCAGCAGCATTGCGATGCAAAATTCCCTTAAATCAAATATTATAAAACAAAACCTTCGCATGATTAGTTTTTGTGAATTGTCGAAAGATTTTTATAACACTTATATTTGTGTGATAATTATGAGTTTTTAAACTATGTTTCCAGAGGATGGTGCAAGAAGGATTCCATACTTGTAAAATTTTTAACAACAATTCATTTTTACATTTATCCTTAATTAAAACACAAATGCAATAATAATGTGTGTTTGGAATTTAGGCACTTTAATGTGATAATAGGAAATGAATCGTGTGTAAAAGTTATAAGAAACCATTACTGTGCCGGATTTCTTTAAAATTGTTTTTTATCTTAGACCCCAATGAATTAAGAGCTACACATCAGGAATGACATTTATATGGGATTATATGAAATAATCGTCCGATAACAATCAGTTTAAATGAGCTTCATCCTTGCTAAAAAATAACTTGAACTTTATGAAATTTCACATAATGATATCAAAGGATGTTGAAATTTGACTTTAAAAGCTTAGAACCTATAGGATAAAACTTGATCATAAATGTGCAAGAAAATATTTTTCAAATAAAATAATATTAAGTTCGATATCACTATCCAGTCCAGAAACAATGTTTTATTTTGAAGATTTTTAAAATTAGGATTTTATGATTAAAAGTGTCTAAATCTATAAAATATTTTTTAGACGGTTTTAAAAAATTCAAATTCACAGCGGGAAAGAATGATTATTTTTGTTATTATTATTTTTTTTTTTTGGAAATAAATTTTGAACTTTTAGTCGGATTGCCCGATCTACATGTAATGATAGCAGAAGAGGGCGTGCATTCATGGGAAAATTATATGGGCGCAAATTGGGGTACCTCAGAGAATCAATGTTTTTTAATGTATGTCAATCGTTTGTTTCTCATTCAATTTTACGAATTTACTGCTTTATAGTCCTTGATTAGGCACACGATATTTATCATTTTTATTTTTTTTAGTTTTCCAGTTATCTTCATTTGAATTTACA
>PYHX02000494.1:49750316-49768364 GCA_004302925.2 Cochliomyia hominivorax | reverse complement strand
ATATTAAAATTTTTGCAAGATCTTGAATTAGTTTTCTTATTTATCGACAATAAAGATCCGATGTTCACATTTTTTAATATTACAAAAACAAACTATTTAATAACAAACACAAATAAAAACAATTAAAAATATTTAATCGATCAGTCCCCCTGTAATACCTTACACCATATTGTCGATTGTATATAACTGCTGCAAAAAAATTTGAAAGATCATAATATACTTTATCTTATTATTTACATTTCTGATATATGTAAAATTTTTGGGAAGAATTATGCTCCGTCCCTCGTATAATTTCCAACATTAATTTTTAGATTGTATTAACCTTTATTTAACCAGTTGCTATGCCCTTCAAAGTGATGTTATGAAGGGGGCTTTTATAGGAACCATGATATATAACGGACCGCACCTCGCATAATGTGGCACGTCAATTTAGAATGACATAAGATATATTAGTGTTGAATTTCGTTGAAAACTCTTTATAGAACTTTTATGTCGTAAAAATCCCATTTCGGGAGGACATTTATGTGGGAACAACCTGAAATATTGGGCCGAATATGATCAGTTTCAATAGGTGTCGTCCTTGAGCCAAGGAATATGTATCTAATATCATCAATATATATACATATATACATTATTCACAAGGTTAACAAGAACAGCCAGCCGGAATGCATAATAACCCGTCAATGTATCCATCCAGTTTAGAATAATTCATTTTTCACTTAAAAATTTTCTGAACATTTCACAAATTCTATTCTGCTCCATCGTGTATAACTGATTTTCGAAATAAATGGCTAGAGAAGATGTAGAACTATTTTCGCAAGCATTTTGAAAAAACAGTTCAGAATAATTTGACAATTAACTTCAGTCAAAAATTTCCTAATGATTCATCCGAATGTGTTTAAAAACTTCACCTCCACAATGCGTATTGTATTGTAAGTAGACGGTGAAACATTTTTCTCTGCAAGCAGTGGCTTTCACGAGCCCTTTAAAATAGCATATAATAAAATTTATTGCAGACTGAGTACACCGTATGCAATATTCTTGTTTAATCACAATTTAATATAATATACCAATTATAGGGTGCATTTATTTTCTTAGAACATTATGTTTTGTTGTTTGCATTTTCTAACTATTGACTATTTTAAAATTCAATGATTTTATTCTGTTTTATTGCCTGTAGCATATTTTAGTAAGTTGTTCTGTTCTTATTTTCAACTAGCCTTTACCGGGTGGGCTTTGCTGCACAAAAATTCTCCTCAATCCTTGATCTCGAAAGAATTTTTACAAATCACGACGTGTATTAAACAAATTTAATGCAACAGACATTTAGACAAATCCCCCAATCCCTTCTCAAATTATCCAATAAAACCGTTTCATACGAAAACTGTTCCTTGAGAAAGTAGCTTGGATGCAATCTTAACACACTTCAAGAATTCTGTAAATATACGATAATCAATATCTGCTTTTTAAGGTGGCTAATTCTTCCCCTCATGTTGTTCGTTCTACATTTTGTTTAGTAAAACAGATCCTCGAGAAAGTCACTAGGACCCAATTTAAATATTCTCCCACCTTTTTAGATAGTCAATAATTAGTATTTGCTTTGTAATGGGGATACCTCTTTCCCTGGCCCTACGTTCTGTCCAGCAAAATAGTTCCTTGAGAAAATTGTTGGGACCAAATTTGAGAACTCTCAATGTTACAGTAGTTAAGATATTCGATAATCAATATAAGTCTTGCATGGATGGTTTCCCTTTACCTTGTCCAATTCGTCCTACTTTCTGTCCAGTAAAACAGTTCCTCGCGAAAGTAGTTAAGAACTTTCGATGTTAAAGTTTCTAAGATAAACAATATATGATTTGTATGGAGGGTACATTTTTCCCTGGTCCTATGGGTTTATTTTACAGCATTTTTTAATTTCGGATATATTAGGATAATTCTGTTACAATTTTATCAAAATTGGCCCAGCCGTTTTGAAGTCCTTACGTTACATAAATACAAACATATGTACACGCATTCTATTTTATATATATATAGATTTTTTTACCACTCTGATCCAAAACCAAAAAAGAAAAGAAATTTTTCTGATGGAACATTTTCCATAAAATAAATTACATTAAAATTCCGTACCATTATTCGTTTCACTTAAAAATTATATATAAATTCTTCCTTTTTTCCTATTTTTGAGATAAATTTTTCACTCCATCTAAATAAAATCATTCGAATATACAAGTTGTACAAGTATTTGCAAATGTTTTATTCAATACATATTGAATTTTTGATTGTTGGGTGAAGGGGACAAGGCGGGAGGTTATAAACCAAACGAACTTTCTCTGTACAAATGAGTAAGTGAGTGAGAGTTTTTCTATTTGGCCAATGTGTTGGTGGTAATGGTGGTATTGGTTCGATTGTTGCTTGCATTTCGTTGGTTTTTTTTTTGTATTTGTTTGCAGGATGGTGTAAGTGTGCTTGTGTATGTAGTATTCCTAAGTGTACATGTTTGTTAATTCCTTTAGCTCAATGTTGTAAAATATCCTCAGAGGCAATTAGTTTATTTATACAATTTCATTTTGTTTAGGCTTTTGGAATTTTAATTTTTCGATGTTTTTTTTTCATTTTTGTTGTATTTTATTTGTTTATTGTATGTATGAGAGTGTGTATTTCTCTTCCTTTTAGCTTCCTTTTCAATTGCTTTCTATTTTATTTTTGTAAAAAGTTTAAATTTACTGTTTATTGGTCAGATAATGTTTATTTAAAAGTTTCTTGAAGAATTTTTTGGTTAAATATTTTCGGGAAAACAAAATAAATGTATTGAGGTTTCGAGGAGTTTTCTCTTGTTTTAATAAAAGGGAAATGGGAAGTTTAATAGATATTGGGAGAAGGAACTTTAGTTCCTTGTATTAGTTATTGTAGTTAGTGACAAATTTAATTCAACATTGGGATGTTTAAAATAAACTTTAGAAAATATTTTATATTTAAAGATTAAATTAATCTTTTGTTACACTTTCGACTTTTTAATTTATGGAATGTGGCTTAATCGACAACAAAATATTAATATTTCATATCCTTTTGAAAAAGTAATCTTCCTGTTTTTTTTGTAATATTAACTTGCTTACATTATTCAAAATAGTATTCATCATTAAACACTACGTGCATTCTGATACCAAATGGGTAAATAAAGATTCGAGGCAAATTTTGATACTCTTTGAGGCATATTCTAGTAGTAACATTTTGCATCAATCTCAACAAAAAGCATTTAGAATTGAAAAATATGTGATAGATAAAGCAAACTTTTTCAAAAAGTTTAGGAGTTCGTATCAGATGGATTATTTTAATTATTTTTCGAATTTTATGTGGGGTTTTGACCCGATTTCAATAAACTATAATACAAAAACTTTTCTGATGATCAGGCATCTCCTTCTTCGGCTAATTTTAATTGTGTAAACCATTTTCCGCATAATTTTTTTATACCCTCCGCAACAACAAGTTACAATGAAAGAGAAGTAATTGAGAGCATTACTTCTCTTTCATTGCAAGAGAAGTTATGCCAAAAAGTATATATATTTTTACATCAATAATTTTCTGAGTCGATTTAGCTATATCCGTTCACCTATATGTTGTTATTGTAAATGAGGAGGCAATTAATCTAGCAATAATTTCTAAAGGATTTCAAAATACAAACCTGTAGGGTCCAAAGCCTTTTACATCATTAAGGACAAGACTAAAGGAATGGACGCGATAAGGATACTTTAAGAAGACCCAGATGATGGGAAAGACCATGAGTATTTTAGAATTAGATAAAGATAAGCTAAGTAAGACTCTAAACGGGAGACTCGACTCTTTCGGCACATTTAATGAATCCTGCATTCATTAAAGAGATAGAACAATTAGAGCAATTCAGATTTCACGTTATTGAGATTCAAGAATTTTATATATGACACCTTAAGGGAAATAACCGAGCTAAAGGGAGTGGACTGGAGGAAATTGAGGACGTTTGTAAAAGATACGAAATTCTACTGAGCATTTAGTATGGAATACTTTTCCACACATTTTGTATACCAAAGAGCATGATACAACTTTAGGGCGTCTCCACTATTCCACTAAACCTTACCTAACGAAACCTATTTTAGATTCAGAAATACTAAGAACAAAATAAACCATTATCAAATTATAAACAACAATGTTTAACTATTTCTGATTCTTTTGAAAGAGTGTAAAATATTTTTTAATTTTAGGGGGCGACTGGAACACAACTCTCCCTATTGTGCACTCTATATTCATTAAAGGACGATCATCTTATTGTTTTCTAATGGCTTCTCTATTGAACTTATTGAAATATGTGCATAAAATTTATCCTACGAATTATTTTTCTCTTTTATTTATCTGAATAAAATATTTTCAACATTTGCGTTGAAATTTAAGTCATTTAAATATTATATTTTTAATAAAAACAAAAAAAATGAACATGTCATCAACATATGTGTGCATGTATTGGATGTCAATATTTTGGAATGAAAAAATCTTTTTGCGGAACAAAGTTTAATGTTTTTTTTATAAAATAACTAAATACGCAATAAAAATACGTCTTCACAGAGTCGCATTGAATTTATTTTTTTCTGAAAGGCCATCAAAAATCCATAATGACTTTAAAATGACTTTACAAATTTAAAAAATAAAAAAAAAAAGATTCAAATATTTTATGAGTTTTCTTTTAGTGGTTGAGGTACACACACACATGTACATATTACCATGGAACATTCATCCTGTTTTTTTTAAGAAAATAAGAAATGAAAAATGATTTTTCATTTTCAACTCGGTTACATTTTTCTGTTTGTTAATAATTGGTAAAATGTCATGTTGTTCAGTTTAAGGTGGTTGTTTGGTTGTTTGGAGAGCAAAAGCGATATGTAGCGCTAAAAACACATGTCTCGTAAATTGTGGCTAGACTGATTGGGCACCAAAAAAATATAAATACAAAAAAAAAACGGCAGTACATCTGTCAGTTTGTGACACTCTAGTGATGAATGTCCCTTAACAGGGAAGTTCAAATTACATCAACTTTATCCCTTGTATTTGCACAAAATTTTTGTTGGCCTTTTTAACATTTCAAAAAAATTGATTGGTTCTTTCACAAACACATAGACACTCACTCACTCACTCACTCATACACTTGATTCTCTAAGATATTAATGATCTTTTAAATGGTATAAATTTCGTGAAAAAGAACGAAATCATGATTTTTTATTTTCAAGCGAAAAAAAATGTGTTTAAAATTAAATAAATAACCGTAAAGTATTTTTATTAAAAAATATTTGTATTTACCACGAAAAAAAGGGGAAAATGCAAGAATTAAGAATTCCTGAATTATATGAAATGGATATATAAAAATATATATGTATTAACTTAGCCGATCTGTGGCTAAAATATTTTATGTATTTATTTCAATATGAAAACGTTTCATAAAATTCTCATAACAGGAAATGTTTAAAATTTAATGGAGCTGCATTTACAAATACCATTATTTTCCATTACGTTTTATTATACTCTATACCACTGTAGGTAGTTGGGATTCGGTTCAATATTTTAGTTAGCTCCCATTAATATGTGGGGTTTAAGGTAGTAAAAGTCCTTAATTTAAAGCAATTTCTATGAAATTCAACAAAAATTTGCTATTTCAAATCGATGCACCAAATGACGGAGTGTTGGTCCATTTTTTCTCATAGGTCCCATACAAGCCCCCCTCCAAATATCAATTTTGTAAAAAACTTGTCAAATTAATATAATTAATCTAAAATCGATTTTCTTCTAGCTCCCAGAAAATAACCTTTATGTACTTCCCACCTAATTATAATCAGAAAAGAAAATTATATAAGAGTCATAACTTTTTTGTAGCTGTCATTGTTGGAAAAAAAATTAATTTATGAAGTACAATAAAATATTATTAATAAAGTTATCTTTCTAAATTTTGCAGAAAAATGTTCTCGAAAATTGTTCTCGAATATATAAAGAAAAGTCCTTAAATTTAGAATTTTGAGGTTTTTGTCTGCAGAATCCACGATTATTGTAATTTTGGGAAAACAATAATATTCGATAAATAAATAAAAAATCAAATTTTTTAATTATTTTTTTAAATTTTTGTTTAAAGTTATAAACACCATTCTTTTTTGTTTGAAAACTAATTAAGTTTTTACTTAAATATAAAAACAATTTAACAAATTAAAGATTTTGCGAAATTTAAAAAGTTAAAAATTCTATTGCGAATAACTCGAAAACTTTAATTGGGAAAATACTATATATAGCATATAAATGATATATATAGCATATAGCTATAAGATTTATAGAAATTAAAGGAGAAAAAGTCTATAGCAAAAGATTTCAAGATGAGGAGTTGGGAACATTACTCAATTATGCTTGTTGTAACATGTGAGGTATTGAACATTTTTCCCTGAACGGTAAAAGAGAGATAATTTTTTAACCATATTACTACTGATGACAAAAAGATATAAATTACGAAAACCTCAATAAACATTTTATGGTATAACAATATTTTAAGTGGCACAACAATAATTTTAGTGGCGATAGTAATTGTTATCAGTGCAAAATTATAAAGCAAATAAACAAACTTTTTATTAAAAGAACAATATTTTTAGTTGCGATAACTATAGTTATTGTTATTCATGAAAAATCACAATGCGAATAAACAAGTTTCTTAGTTGCAGTAACAATATCTTATGATAATAGTATGTTGCTTCTCTTTAATGGTTACCGCATACATATGTTTTCTCCGTGTGAAGGCTTTGCTCGTTATAAAATGTAAAGAAATTGAGCCTTCAATTTAGATCACCTCTACTGAAATATATTCCATATATAGTTCTAGAATCAATTGGTGTTTTTGAAAATCTTTTTCAAACGCTTTTGTAAAGTTACGCTTTTTTAATGCTATGCCGCCGAAAAAACTTCCACTCTGAGATCAAGAATGAAAATTAACAATAGTCTTTATATGAATATTCGGAATGGTGACATGGTCAGTACTCTAATACAACGTCATGATCCTAATGACATTTACATGAAATCAGTAATGGGTAATTCAAAACAATCGGACCGGTAAAAGTGAACAATTGCAACAAAAATTCAAAATGTGTAAATGGAAGAATTCTTTATAAGGTTCGATAAAATCGTATATGATCAAATCTTCTACTCTTGTACTTAAGTTCGAAAAAAAACCGACACTGAGAATGAGATGTAATTATTAAATTTCCTCAAATTTCGATTTTTTGGAAATCGCATCAAAGATTTAGCTGCATTATTATATTACAAATTCAACCTTATTGTCCCAGGTAGAACTTTCCGAAACTTTTAAGATATAAAAGGACAATGTAATCAAGTCTAGAGCAGAACTTGTGTCAATTAATCGGTGCAGTCAATCAGACTTCAATTCCATTTCAGTAGTTTTAGTTTTTATTTTTTTTTTAAATTCCTATCGCAGTTGGGAGTCCATTATATAGTTTAAAATTTCTTTTGGATTAAATTCTTTAAATACATCGTTTAGTTTCAAAAAATTTACAAATAATAATATTCGCACTACTAAATTTGTGGCTTTTCAACTTTATCATATTTTGTTACACCACAACCATACTTTGTTATCCAACAAACATATTATAGCCAGCAACATGGAAGTGTGTATGACAGCCAGTTTTTGTAGTGGCACATCATTTGAACCATCATATTAGTTAAGCGTTATATCTTGTCTCTCGGTTATGGTTTCCACAACCATATATTTTATTCTACGTGCGTGTTTTGAACAAAAGAAATACATTCAAAATTATATTTTTACGGTTTCAACAGTTGAAGTCGTATATGGTTGAATTCAGTGGCGCTTAACTTTAACATTACTTTGTGATATTCAGTAGTTTTGTCATTATTTTCTCGAATATATTATCTCAGAGTTAAGATCGAGCTTGGATTGGAACAACTCCTCTTTAGACTTATATTTTAGTATTGGCCCAAAATTTAAATATGTTTATTATTATTTAGTAAGATTTTCTTTTTCTTATTCTTCGTAACAAGAAAATATAAAGAAGTGAAAAAATGTCAACAATAACAAAATGCTTAAGTTTACTTTATTTTTATATGTCATTGTTATGTCTTCTGAATATTTTTTTTAACATTTTTATCTCTTGTAAATATTTTTCGTTTATTTTTTTCTGGTATTTACTTGTATTTTTTGGCTGTAACTGTTGCAAAAGTACAACTGTCAAATGTCAAGCTGTCATCAGTCCAGATAGTACGTGTTTATCTTATTTTATATATTTTATATATTTTATTTCATTTTATTTTATTATCGTTTCACTTCTTTGCATATAAAACCTCCTTTTTAAAACAAGTAAAAATGTTTTAGTCGATCAAGCCGATCTATTTTAATACCCTACACAACATTGTTGTATATGCTATGAAAAAAATTTTTGCAATACCCAAGTTTTTGTGCGGGACCTATGAGGAATTATATACTGATCCTCGTATTAGTTAGCACATCGTTGTGTAGGATACTTATAAGCGTTGGCAGGACTATCTTTTATATCAGTTACAAGCATCTGCATTAACCCATAATACCTTCATCACCTATAGTGGTGTAGGGTATTATAAGTAGATAAATAACAATTGTAGAAAAAATAATAAAAACACTTCTGTATTTTCTAAAAATTTATTTTCGTATTTTTGGAATTGAATAATGTTTGTTATTAAAGTTTATATAGAAGATTTCCCACAAAGTTTTATATAAAGTTGATAATGATTAAATGAAGAGTAAGATTAAAAGATATGGATATATTTATATAAACCTAAATAAACATCAAATATTTTTCCTACAAAGGATTTTTCGTTTTATCGGACATTTTAAAATTCAAAGACGGTGGTTAAAATTAGATTTGATCAGAAAAGAGTTCTAGTTTTCTGTCTGTTGTTGGAACGCTATCATAAAAAACAAGTATAAACCTTAAAGTCGGTAAAGCCCGACTGTTTATACCCTACAACATAATATTGGTTATAAATAGCAGTTAAAAGTACATATGAGATTTATGCCATTCAAAGTTATATGGGACCTATGAGAAGTAATTTAGTACATTGTTTTCGAATATTATCATACTTATTTTTCTCAATTATGTATTTAGCACTTTAAAGAGCTTAAAACCTCATTCCAATATTTCTGATTCGAACAGTATATTTAAAGTGGGAATAATACCATTTTTTCGGTGTGATAGAAACATCAACACAAACCCTAAATACTAGCGTTGCTGTAGGGTATAATAACAGACAGAGGCCAATAAATTTAGCCTGAGTATTTGTAAATGTCCGAAGAACTTTAGTATTTTAAATGGCAAAAACGATGCAATAGAAAAAGGAACCGATATCTGAGACAACCTCTTAAAATTTAACTTTGATTGATTATAACTAAACAACTTATTAAATTTTAATATGATTTGTACACTAATATTGTCTTTAGTGAAAAACTTATCACAATATAAAAATTTTAGATAGAGCACATGTGACTGGTATACCACCTACAAAAAAATGTTATATCGCATAAATCATAAGAGTAATTTGATGAAATTTGGCCTCAATAACAAAATATTATAAACTCTTGGGTTAAGGCTGAGGAGGGATGGCATCCTGATTCAAATAATATGTTTAATATCACATATCTTTAAAACTATAAAAAAACAAAAAGAAAAACCTTAAAAAAAAATTCTCGTTAAATATTGATGTACCATTTTTGGCAAAATTAAATTGAAATTCTGTAATTTTCTGTAACTTTGGATCTTTTAATTTTCAAGTTTTATAACTCAATTACAATTACAATACAATTTTTAATCCTATATAAGGCTCTGGCTATTCTTCAAATCCCTCCATGAAGTCTTGAATAAATGGATTATATTTGATTACTCTCCCACACATACTCAGCAAAACATGCAATAACCACAAGTTTCCATCCGTCCGCCTGTCCGGCAGGCACATTACACAGTTCGCTAAGTACACAATTCGCTAAGTACATGTTGCAGTTTTAAAGATATATAAATGAAATTTCGCACGTAGTATTAATTTAGCCTAAGAACGATCCCTTTTTAAATTGGTTATTTAATTAATTGGTTCATTATTCATAAAGCAATTTTCTTAAGCAACTTACTAAATTGTATTACGATCGGTCCACAATTACTCATAGCTCCCATACAACCTCCCCTTTCGATTATAATTTTTAAGTGCATAAATCTCGTATATACTTTGGCATTGTATTTATATTTAATTGAAATGAGACAAATATAAACAGAACACAATGTTCGAAATTTTACGATGGTCGGCTTTTAATTTCCCTTTACTCCTTTATTAGCCCCTGAAAAAAGTTTAAAACACATTAATCTTACTTAAATGTCAGAACCATATTAACGTCAAAAACAATTAATAAAAAAACGAAATAGAACGGATTCCATTAATAATCACTAATTTGGTGTAGGATATGTTATAATTGGGCTTGACCGACTATAACTTTCTTATTTTTTTGGCCATAACTTTTTTCTACTGGACCAATTTTAATAATTAAGTATATTAAACTATTTTGGTAAAATGTGATTATAATTTGTCAATTCGAAATCGAAAATTTTGCGAAAGTTTTTCGCTTGAATTTAAAAGTTGTCTTAGATATCTCTTGATATAGTGAAATGATTTTGCAGAGAAAGCTTAAAAGCACATTAATAAACATTTAATAGAGTATATCACCTCATTTGGCCAGAAGTGTAGTCGGTGACCAGACTCCATAGTTGGCCACCTAAGTAATATTGTTTTTTTAAGTTCGCCAAAAATTCATTTAAGAAAAGAACAAACGAAATTTTGTATGTAGAGAGTCTTTACTAATCTCTATAATAGAACTTGCTTGCATACATAAGTTTTCCTTACAGCCCTTGTTTTTTAAGTTTTTATACTCTCCAACACCGTAGGTGGTTGATTTTATAATGCATTTGCGCTGGTTTAGCATATAGAAAAATTGTGTTACACCCATCTGTGAATACACCGTACCACTCAGAATCACTTTCTGAGTCGATTTTACAATGTCTGTCTTTCCGTATGGCTGACTGTCCATGTAAACGTTGTGAACACTCCACAGGTCGCAATTTTTGAGAAATCTTAATGAAATTTGATCCATAATATCATATTATACAAGGACGAAGACTATTAAAATAGCCATCTTCGATTCAATATTTTAAATACCTCTCATAAAAATGCCTTCTAGGAATATAAAAACAAAAGTTCTCAATATAAGGCGGTTTTAACAAAATTTTGCTAAAATAAGTTTCTTGATAGTCTAAAACAATATGCCAAATTATGCGAGGTCCATTACTTCTTGTAGGTCCCTTACAAGACCCTTTCAAATAAAATAAAATTAAAACAGGCAAAAATCAGTGCACTTTTTGGTAACTAACATTTATAATCAACATTGTGATGCGGGGTATTATAGCCGAAATTCAGACGTTTATCTGAATGCTCTGAATATATGGTAAAAATCTTTATGAGTAATTTCAAAATAATTCACTGTAGTTTATCTAGATACACTTTTTTCGGAATCAGTGTTAAAATAGATGAATTAGTTTTCTATTGAAATATCTTTAACACATGCGAATAGACTTATTTGCATGATATAAGTGATGGAGGGTATTTAAAATTCGGTACAGCCGAATATAGAATTTCTTAAGAAGTTTATTTCAGAATGTAAATTTCCCTTGTTATTTTTATTTTCAGGATTTCAATATATTTTTCTCATACTTCCATTAAAAATATTTCTAATGTTTATTTTTTTGCTTTACAGGTGTTTTGTGTTAAAAGAAAACTTTACTGTACCATATCAAACTTTTCATAATCTCTAACCGGAACATCATTAAACTGACATGAATGTTCGATAAAATAAAAATATTTTGGATTTGACATAAGAATTTTCTTGTTTTTAAAACCAAAAACAACTTTAGAAAAACTTTGTTTTTTATCAAAAAAAAAAAAAACTAAACTAAATAAAGTAGCTGAGCTAAAGATGCTCTAAAATAGTTGTTTTTAGTTGTAAAAATTGTTTGTTGTGTTAACAAACTGCTGCCAGTAAAAAGTTGGTGTTGCAACATCAAAAAAAGAGAGGAAAGAAAGAAAACAAGTGTAAAATTGGTACAAAGTGGCAAAACGGGACAAAAAAAATTGCATTTGATACTAAAATTAAAATACTTTGATTTACATGAAAATTGTAGCAGAAACATTTGTAGTTAAACAATCAGTTGTAGTAACAAATAAACAAGCAAACAACAACAATGGCAATGACAATGTCAAAATCAACAACATTTTTACAACAACGAAATTTGCACCAACATTTTACTCGAATTCGAAACGAATATTGCAGTTAAAACGCCCCCAACAGCAGCAAAAGTTTAAACAATGGCAGCAGTACTACCAGCAACAACAATGGTTGCTGGTGCCAGTTGTCATGTTGACACTTTTTGTTGTTGCCATTGAAGGGATTACAGAAGAATTGTCACCAGGTAAGTGTAATATAAAGTTTTTTTCTATAACAACTTTCCATATGTAAACCCCATGAAATCTTTTTAAATAAAATTTGTTAATGGAATTGTAGTTCAATCTTTTCGTTCCCGGTGATTTTTTTTCGTTGGGAAAAATCAATTTAGAAAGAAACAATGATTTCAATGAGTTTTACATGTGTCATAAGGAATTTGTACAATTAAGTGTTCTCAACAACTCGTAAGAGTAAATTATACAACATGGAAATTGTTATTTTACGCTGATTTTTATTAATACAATGGACTTCATTAATTTAACATATTTTGAATTTAATAAGTTCATTTCTCCAATTTACTTTGTTTGTGTTGGTTGGATAAGATAAAAATTCGATTCATTCAGATAACTTTTCATCCTGCTTCTAATCATGCTTTTACGAGCTTGATCGATTACTGCGATTGGGCACAATGGTGGTACGATCGGGTATGCATAGGTATTTCTATACCTGACAAATTAAAATTATGTTATTTGACACAGTTCTACATCAAAATCCAATATGCTATATTTGGTTTCAGAACTATAAATATTAATATTAATATTTATATGTGGGAAACTCCCCGCTCTACCGTGCCGTTTCTAAGTATTTGTAGAATATATACCCTCCACCACCACAAATGGTTATGAAGGTACATAATGTTGTATAAAGTGGAAACTATATGAATAATATGAACGGAAAAAACTTTAAACTTTTCAGAAAGGTTTTTAAATGTGATCGATTTCTTAACTTTATTCAATATATAAATCTAGTTTGATATCTAACGGCTCATATTAAGTTATTACTCCCATTTCACGGAATAATGTTTTAAACTTAAAGGTTTCCTAAATATGAACAAATTCCATCAAATCAGACAAGTCGTTAACTGTCTTTAATAAACATATCTAATTTCTTTAATATAATTTTTAATGAAATCGGCCATTAAAATCTACACTGAACCAAAAAAAGTAGTAAAAATAAAGAAAAAAGATGTAGAATGGAAGAAAAGTGGGTTAAACATCAGCCAACGAAATCTTTATTCATCATAACGAAATTTTTCCTTAATTTTTCGTAAATTCTTCAAATTGACGAAAAATTGTCAATATGACTATTTGAGTTCATTAATAGAAATTAATTTGTTTAAATATTAATAAATAAATTATTTATATTGATGGATATTATTCAATTTAATTAACATATTTAAGTTAAATTTACGAAATTTTAAACTATTGAGCACCAAGGGAAGAAGAACAAAGCAAATATTGATTATAGTATATCTTCTAAACTGTAGCGAGAATTCTAAAATTGGTCCCAATGACTTATTTAAGGAACTGAAGTCTCCACACAAAGCAATTATTGATTATCGAATATCTACAGATCTACTACAACGCAATTTGGTTCCAACTACATTTTTTAAGACACGTCTAT
The DNA here is from genome assembly GCA_004302925.2 of Cochliomyia hominivorax. NCBI lineage: Eukaryota > Metazoa > Arthropoda > Insecta > Diptera > Calliphoridae > Cochliomyia > Cochliomyia hominivorax. The sequence goes on along the minus strand of PYHX02000494.1, from coordinate 49,754,368 downwards.
TTTCGAGATCTAGAACTGAGGAGAATTTTTGTGCAGCAAAGCACCCCGGGTAAAAGTCGGTTTTAGATAATAATTAAATAGTGTAGAAAACGTAAATTTTATTCTAATTAACTTCATTTTAGTATGTAGATTTACATAAATTTGGCTGTTATTTTACATTCGATACGTTACTGCTGTTTTTACTAAATATCTGTTGATATAATATATTTTTCGTTAGTTTTTGTAACGAAATTTTATTCAATTTAACATTTTTTACTAAACAATTTTTGATTAATTTTTTTGTATATTTAAAAAAAATTCTTCAATTTGAGGAAAACTATGTTAATTAGGATAAAAATCTGCTTATTTTACACCTTTTTTTTGTTCTATGAAAATGTTTTCGTCAATATTAACTACGACTTTGGTTCAGTGTATAGCTCCGTAACAATATATGTATATATGTCATCATATTTCATTAAAATTTTTATAGAGGTTTTTGAGCTGCATAAACGATTAGTAAGTTTCCGTCGTAATATTTTCAACTCAGGCTAATTTTTGCATAATGTAAGTGGTGAAGAGTGTTAAAAATTCGGCACTGTCAAATATGCTACCAATTATTTCTATGTTTTTTACCATCAATTAATTTTTTATGTATCAAATCAAAATATGGGACGTCTGTCTGTCCATCTGTCCGTCTATTGTTCGCCTCACTGAAATTTGGCTTGAGTTTTTTTATTGCCCATAGAAGTGTGTATGTATTGACTCATTGAATAAATTTGTTGATTAATAACCGTGAACAATATTAAGCTATTATTGGCCCGATCAATATCTATAGAACAAATAATGACTTAGGCATATATGGAAATTTAATTGTATCTATTAAATTGTCATTAAAATAATAAATTCGATTTAATTTAAAAATAAATTTTACAATTAATGTTTTATACATAAAATAACTCTAACGTTTGAAATGTATTTTCGGAACAATTTTATTAATTTATGTTCTTTACCTGTTTTGTAAGTTTTAATGCCACATTTACATTGAAATATCGTATAATTCATCAAATCTCGAAATTAGTTTCCATCGAAAGTGACTTTATATTTAAAAACCAACAAATTTGATTGTGCTCCAAGTCCCAAGTATTTCCATTCATGTTATCTAAAGGCGGTTAATTGTTATAAAACTATAGGATTTATGGAAATTTATATTAGGAATACGTTGAAAAATACTTCTGTAAGTATGGAATATGTTGGTGGTTGGGGTAATTATGGTTTGCTGATGTTGTAACATACAGAAAAAATGGGTGTAATATCCACTTTTTTCTAAATATCTTTTCGATTCGACTAAACAATGTCGTGTGGTTTGTCTGTCTGGTTGGCTGTCCATGTAAACATTTTGAACACTCTACAGGTCGAAAGAATTTTGGATATCTGAATGAAAATTGAATATGTTTGTTTGGCTCATGTAGGAAGCTTAATGAAATTGGTCATATTCAATCCAATATTTAAGGTAGTTACCATACAAATGTCCTCCCGGAATTAGGTTTTCAAATCATAAATATAAAAGCGATTTATTTACAAATTCAACAATAATTAGTTTCTACAGAATTCCTAAATCGATCTGCCGTAAATTTTTTCACATAAGTCCCATAAATGCTCTCTTTCAAATATCACTTTGAAGGGCATAAATCTCCCATATATGTTGGTATTTTAGAAAAATTGTCAAATTAACATAAATATAATAATATAATCGATGTTCGAAACTCCGATGCAACCCGTTAGAAAAAAGCCATTTCAAACGCATTAATTTTACATTAAAGTTAGCATCATAAAAATGTACTTCCCACTTTATGATAATAAATCGGAAAAGAAAATGATACGAGATTCGTTCATAAATTTTTTCGTAGCTGCCTTTGACAACCAACACTAAAGTGGAGGGTATTACATAGTCGGGCTGGACCGACTACACTATTTTTACTCGTTTAAATTATTGAATTATATTTTTATGCAAACACTCTTCTCCAGGCAAATGTTGCTTTAAATGCTCGAATTGATGTCAATAAATATAAACCTTTTTTAGTAAATTTTACCTCAAAAATTATGCAAATTTCTAAATAAAAGACGATCTGGCATTTATTTAAATTCTTTGATGAGTATTTTAAAACGTATTCAAATGTCAATCATTCATGTCCTTATGAAGTAAGTAAAATATTTAAATATTTTATAAATTTTGAATATTTTTTTTTAAATTCTAAAGGATATTTAATTGCAAAAAAATTAAATGTCAATACGAATTTAATTCCATTGCCTCCAGTTCCAAAAAATTCTTATAAATTTGTATTGGATTTTATTTTTTGTATTGGATTTTTATATTGGGACTGTTTCCTTCTATATAGAAGTAATCGATGGTAAAAAATAATAAGGTTGTTTTCTTGAAAATACATTTATTATATAAAAAGAACTGGTAAATTATTATTTAGGCAAAAGTATTACATGGATTATGCTTCGGTTTTAATATAAAGAAACCAAATTTCTTTTAAACGGTTCTAAAATTAATAGTATTCTTTTGAAACTTTTAAGCGACAAACAATTGTCAATATGTAATGAAAATGCGTTAGTTAATACATTTTATTGTTAATTGGCTATTCTGAAAATATCGTTAGTTAACGATATATTTTTGGTAAGCAAACTACAAATAAAAATTATTCGTAAATCATAACGATAATAATGTTGTTACATATTTTCATCCGGATTACGATGCCTTTTTCAAAGTTCCCTTGGGGAACAATGAGACTTTTCTGTTAGCCAAATTCTGTTGGACACAGTCCGATAACATGCTCTAATGCATTTAAACACCTCATTGCCTCCAGATGTATTATAAGGAGTTAGTAAAGACTTTAGGTTCATAAGTGGTCGTCCCTCTCGACCTCAAAATATGGAGCAAAGTAAAAAGATGTGATGTGTTTAATCACTTTTACCACCAGCTGTATCGTGGAGAGACAGTAAGTGCGCAAAATGATTCGTTTGTACAAAAGTTGTAACTGAGTCCCTCTCGTTTGTCCGCTTGTACCGATGGTTGGATGGCTGTCCATGTTCATAACTGCAATATATATCCAGCATTGTTGTGTTAGGGTATTACATAGTCGGGCTGTAGGGACATTAACATTAACAGTTAATTTTCATATGGTCTTAATCGGTCTTGTGCAAGACGAATAGAATACAGGTCGCCAATTTTAAAGGTCGGTCCCATAATTTTCTAGTTCCCACAAATCACCACAGAATAAAATTATTCTAAAACTCATAAGTTTTACATCAAGTTGATGTCAAAATAATGTACTACACACATAAGCATAAACAGACAATTTATATCCAGCATTGTTGTGTAGGGTATTACATAGTCGGGCTTAAGCGACTATATCATTCTCATTTGATTTCAAATGATTTTAATCGGTCTTGCACAGAGTGTTGTGATATTTGTTTTATGATCGAAAATTATGGTCATGTTTTTGTTGATTTTTTTGGTACATATCTTTTTGATCGCACGATTTAAACAACTCGCAAAAGCAGCTGAAACAAAAAATCCTTCTAGTCCTATCCAATATAGATGGATATTGGAATTGGGCTGGTTGGTTGAACGCCATATGTATACCCAACAACACCATTGGTAGAGGGGGAGGAGTTATGTGTTTGTGCAGATGTTTGTAGTGGCCAGAAAAAATAGTCCTACCACTTCCTGAGTCAATTTAAAAGTCATCAAAAACTTTCAATAATTCGAATCAATAGAAAAAATTTATAAACAAAAAAATAAAAAAAAAGTTGATGTACCCTAAATGTTAGTGTGTCTTATAGGACTAAATTTTGGCGACAATTTACCATAAATATTTATTTTGGTGTTATAAATACATAATAATATAAGACACCTTTCCCGAAATACGGTTTTAGGCTTACAAAATTCTTAAATATCTACAATTCCATCAAAATATGCACAATAATTTTTCTAACTGTCGTGAGCATATGTGAACAATTTTTTTTTAAGTAACGTTCATATTTTGCTTTAGCTCCATTAGCATCCT
>PYHX02000494.1:49725908-49750216 GCA_004302925.2 Cochliomyia hominivorax | reverse complement strand
CTGTCTGACAAACATATTTTATTAAATCGTAACCACGTTATGTTATACTACAATACAAACAAACCTAACAAGTACTCTATCCTATTACTTATGAATATATATATAAGCCGCCTGTAATTTTAATAGCTCCACTATGCTTTTTGGGACATTTTCAAACGGCTTCTAGCGATAAAACAAAAGGGTACCTAAATCATATGTAATATTTCTTTCCACCAAATAACAAATAGTTGCATGTACAAATTTAATTTAATAACATCAGTAAAACTACTAAAAGTGACAGTTACTATAAATTACAAATGACAAAAAGAAATGTATGTTATATTTTACTACGCACCCTTTCAAAATGAAGTTAAAATTGAACAACATACATAAATACTGGTATTTCCCCCCTTTATTTCTTTGTTGCAGTATTAACAGTAATTGATAAATTTCGATAAAATGAAATAAACTCTTAAAAAAATACTTACATATATACATATGTGCATATACAGTCCCGAATAAAATTATTGGCACACAGCATGCATTTTATGTTTTATCTTCATTTTTCTGCCATTTTAACCAAAATTTTAAAAGAAAAAATCGGTTATACTGAATACAACCACAAAAATGAGACCAAAACAAAAAAGGGAATCTGTGCGAAAATAAATGCTACACCTGCATAACCAAGGCAAGTTGTGAACCTAGATAGACTCAAACAATGGCACGAAGTCTTTCCTATAAGAAACATAGTGATCGTTTTTAAGGATAATCAAGTTTCCAAAGTTCAAAAAGACCTAAATTTTTTAATTCCCCCTGAAAGTAGTCACATAGTTCGAAGATTTAAAACACAATCTGAAGTTGAAGAGGAATATAGCAAAAATATTCACCCCATCACTGTTCGTAGAGTGGTGTATGAGGCTGGTTAAAATGCTCTAGTTTGTAGACGAAAACTGATAATCTCTTCAATAAACCAAGTTAAGCATTTAAAGCATGTGCAAGAGTTTAAAAGTAAACCTAATACATTTTGGAATCAGGTGCTTTTCTCCGTTGAAAGAAATTTTTTATACATTTCATAATGGTGGCTGAATTACCGTGTTTAGAAAGTCAAATAGAGAATATGAAAATAAAAATCTTTCTTACAGAAGAGGGCAAAGGTGATATAATGGTGGTGGGATGTATGTCATTTGCGGGTGTCGTTGAGCTGGCTATCATAGATAGCATTATGGATAAAACAGTTTATTATAATATTTTTAAAGAAAAGGTACATAAAAGTTAAATTTAAAAAGATATTCCACATTCCAACAAAACAACAATGTGGCTCATGTACTACTGCACCCACCACATTCTACCGACCTTAATCCAAAATGAGCATTTAGGGAAAACTTAAGAAGTGACCTATTGCAAATATATCTGATTTTCAAAAGGCGTCAAGAAAGGAAGGGAAGGAAGTTACAAGAAATTTTGTCCATACAATTTCAAAGGGTTTTTTAGCTGTACCAATACATTTGTTCCTGAGGGTAATTCCAAATACATGTTAGGGAATAAGGAAAATTACAATTGCTGTGGCCAATAGCTCTGTTAGAGACTGTATGTATATTCACATGCGATATTGAATTCAATATAATTTATACCCTTTACTGCTTGCGATATACTAAAACTACAAGTTAAATTTTTTGGGGTTAAATTCGAAAGGGATTTTTCTATGTATAAATGCAGTTTTTCATTAATTTTAGTAAAATATAAATTTAATTGCATTTATTCTATTTTGAAATTTTATAGTAAAAATATCAGAATTGAACTGTCAAAGAATTTTTATTATATTAAATTTAAATTATGTCAAAAATAAATCAAAAATTTTCTTTGACATTTGTTAGAAGATTTTACAGATGTTCGGGGAAGCATACACTTTAATATGAATTTGATGAATATACGAATACATTAGTACATAAATATGTATATAGATATTAGGGTTTCTTCACGAAAAAACGTTCTTGGAGTTTTCCAAAAGATTCATTTTTTGCAAATCCCGAGAAATTTCTTTAGAAAAATTTTCCGTTTGAGTTTACATCTAAAAACCCAATAAATTTGGTCAGATTTCTTATTTAAAATCTGATATCGAACTCCAATAGCAAAGTTGTTATATACTAAGACAAAGTTTAACCATAAATGTGTGTTAAATTTTAAATTTCGGAATTTTACCAACACACATTTATTTTTATACAAGAATATAACCCATAGATATGATTAAATGGAGCTAGTTTTATCAGTGTTCCCTTTTATGTCACCGAGCTCAATACAAAGTCCTTTTCCGTAGTAAGATCTTCAACATATTGAGCTCTTAAATATGGAATAGTTTTATTGATATTCGGCACAATATCGGTGCATATTTCGTTCTAGGTCCCTTATTAGCCCCATCTTAGAATAGGAGGGTTAAGTTTGCAAGTTCAGCATAACATTTTTAATTGTTTTATTTACAACAATTTCGCAAATGTCGACCCTTTTTAGGTTATAGCACATACAAAATTCCCCGTTTTCAAAAAAAAAAAATGATAGAAATCTTTGATATTAGAATTTCAATAGAATGTCATGAATATATGTATGAGAACATCAATTAACATTCTATAGTTCCCATATGAAAAAAAAACGATTCCGGAGTAGTAGTTTCAAATAAGGGTTTCTTCCTATAAAAGACTTTTATATTCAAAAATTTCGAAATAGTATTTTCGGCTTAGAATCTCAAAAATATTTGGAAAAGAGAAACCCTAATGTAATAAGTAAGTATAATAAGTATAAAAATATACAAGGGTAAATTATTAGGGTTTCTCAATGGTAAGCATTTTTATTCCATTTGTTTATCAAAACCTAGAAGCATAATGATCGTCAGAGTGCATTATTCTAATGATCACAATATTATGAAATGTTACATAAAGATAACTTTTCAACAGTATCGAGGTCTTATACTTTTTTAAGTTAGACAAAGTAATCCAAGTCCATTGAAACTAGTAAAAAAGAATTGGCAACTTCATGCTTAAAAGAAAATCCATAAGACCACATATATTATGTGGTCTTGTCTCCAGAATATAAAAAGGATGGCGATTGAGCAAATATTCAAGGCAAAACAAGCCAAGGGCGATAATGGAATAATTACAAAATTCCGGTATTCTTAGATCTTAGACAATGCAACCTTATTTTGGAAGACAAAAATCCAAACATCATGGAGATGCTTCCTGTAGAAGACTTCAAACCAAGATCCTGTGGAAATATATCTGCCAAAGATTTTTTAAGATAACAAGCTTTTTATGTAGATTGAATACAATATGTTCTTATTTTAAAATTTTAGACAATCTATTGAGTAATAGTAGCATTTGGACAACACCACAAATATAGTTTATTTAAATAATTATGGTACCTTTATAATCTCTCCTTCGACAGACTGTAAACATACATCATTCGTTCACAATATTAATGTTGAATATAATATTTAAAATGGGCTTTCTGGAGAAATCTGTCAACATTTATTTGAAGATATAACATTTTAGAAATGTTAGGTATGAAGATTTGGTCGACTAGAAAGATTACTCAAGCGAAAAATGTTGAATATGACTTTAAATTTGAAGCATTTTGGGACGGATATTATGTTCAAATACAAAAGGAATTTGCCTTATCATTCAGAGTCACGCTAGAAGTAATTTCTCTTGTATAAGTTGGTGTCGAGTTGAAGCTGGTTTTGCATCGTATTGTGAGTGGTGATGAAAAATTTTTACGATAAATCGTGATCTCAAGAGTGTTAAAGAGTATTTGAAAGGTCAGCTGTACAGAAGCTAATTTATGTGAAGAGTGAAATTATGTATATAAGCCAAGCTGAGCGAACAAGCCATTGATCTGTATTTGTTGTGTGGGCTGTACCGAAGATAGTTCGTTTGAAGAGAATATTTTGACAATTGATTACAATATGCTTTTTAACTCTGATAACTAATTATTCACTTCAATGTTGGGTATCAGATTTTGGTTTTATTTATTCTTGACATCAAAATCGGAACAGTTAGAGTATGTAAGCACTGGCAATTAGAATTGATCATTTTAGAAAAAAAATTTATCCGGCTTTATCCAACTGTGTTGGTAACGCATAGATATAAGAAATTTTTAATTTCTATTGAAATTTTTACTTTTACAAAATTCTGGATCATCTTAGTAAAATATATACATCAGCAAAGTGTTTGGAAGTTTAAAATTTACGTATCTAGATATTTTACAGTATTGAAGATTCTTTCAGTGCACATTAAAAATTATAACAATTCAATGCAATACTTTACTTTCTTTGAGACACATTTGTATCTGCTCATTTAAAAATTTCTCTCACTGTACATCATAATGTCAACAAATAAGATTGACAATATAGTACGCACGTTTATATATGTTGAATATCATTAATTTTGCATGAATGTGTAAATCAAATGTCATGTATTGCCACACTATTGTCAGGTAAATTATTTTTATAGGTTTCCAAAATAACAAAAAAGAGAAGTAATATAAAAATCCAAAAATCAATCCAACAACCACACACATATGCGTGAGCTCAACTACTGTAAATTATTTCATGAAAATCGATTTATTGAATTTAAATTAAATTCAATATAAAAAAACATTTCAATAACAACAACAAATCAAACAATTTTATATTGCATCTATCACAATAATGTGGCACACATGAATACAAACCCAAATATTTATTTCCCACAAAATGTGAAAATAAATATAAAAGTGAGATAAAATAAAAATAAATGAAAAAGAGAGGACATATGACTGAATGTATCTGTCAAAATTTTATCGCCCAAAATGGTGTGAGTGAGTTTGATTCATCATCATTTTAAATAAGTTGATGTGATTGCTGTTCATTAAACCCTACACCATCGTAGGTGGTTAAGGTATTTTGTGCTGATGTTTGTGACATGAAGGAAAATTGCTGTTACACCCACCTTTAAGTATCCCGTTCGACTGAAAATTTCTTTCTGAGTTGAATTAACGTTGAAGTTTTCTAAAATGTCTCGATGAAATTTGGTGCATATTATTTGTATAGCCTAAAACCAAAGCCAATTATAATTGGTCATGTTCAGTCCAATATTTCGGGTACCACCCATACAAATGTTCCTCCCGGAAAGGGTTCACAAAAGTTCTAAAGTTAATTTTATATCATTTTAAAAACGATGTGCCTAAAAATGGGAGGGTCCGTCCATTATTAATCATATGTCCCATATAAACCCCTTTCCAAATATAACTTTTCAGAGCAAAAATCTCACATGTATATTGGTATTGTTATATTAACTAGTCAAATTAAGAAAATATAAGCAAAAATCTAAATTATATAAGGGTTGGTTCATAATTTTTTGTAGCCCCATATAAGCTCCCAGAGAAATTCATCTAAAAACGCATACATTTAACATAAACGTTAGTGTGTAGAAAATTAAGTTCTACGAGGGTAGTTCCTTCATTTTTCGTAACTTACGTTTTTAACCCACAAAGTGGTGTAGGGTATTAGACAGTCTTGCTTGGCTGGCAATACGTTCTTACTTGTTTTATTCCGTAAATACGCGATTTAAATGAATTTCAAATGTTTTAAATTTTATGTGACACTCAGTCAGTCAGTCACTCACTCACTCAGTCATTTGCTTTGATGTCAAAACTGGTGAAAATAATATTGGAATTTTGTTTTGTTTTATCATTATTTAAACATAATTTTAATAATGAGTTCTTGTTAGAAAATTAAAAAATTCTATTATTTAAAAATTCATTTACAAAATATCATAAAATGTGAAACTTCTGAATAACGAAAAATTAATTAAATAAATAGGAAACTGAAAGTAACAATAGAATATATATTTTGTTGTTTAATTTATCTTATCATATTTTATTCTACTTGAATAGAAATGTTCAGTTTCATTTTATTTCCTAAGAAGAAATGTTGGCAACATCTTCATCAAATTTCAATCATTTGGCATCTTTTGTTCAATTATATCCGACAACAAAAATAATGGAATTTTATTTTAATAAAAGTTTTTATTTTCAATTTATATTTTTTTCCCAACACCACTATAGGTGGTTAGGATATTATGGTTTTGTGCTCATGTTTGTAACATAGAAAACAATGGTGCTATATCCTCATGTAAATACACAGAATAACATGTCGAGTCCATTTAGCATCTGTGCATACTTCCGGAAATCTGTCTGTTAACTAGTTGTCCATGTAAAAATCCAGGTTTTTTGAAATATCTTCATGGAATTCGCCACAAATAAATGTTTTGAAAAAAACACATGAAGCAAAAAACAACTTTGAACATAGTTGATTTGAGATTGAATTTTTTTCTTTAGTTTAAATTAAACGATTTTACATTTGTGGTAAAATATTGTTGTACATATTACAATATGTCTTTTAAGTAGTTAAATTTCAAGAATATTCCCAAGAAACTATATTTACTGTGAAACAATGTTAAACTAACATTTTTTTTCAATGAAGCAAAATCATAATTGAAAAAAGTAAAATAATTTCTATTTTAATAAATTTAAATTGATTTCTTTCTCTGGGCACACAAGTGAAATTTAAAGCTCAAAGTCTTTAATATAAAATGATTTCAACGAAACTTGGCACAAGCGACTTTAGTCTCATATTGCGACTTTCAACTGCGTTTGATTTTTATACCCTCCACCACCACAAGTGGTGAGGGTATATTAAGTTTGTCATTCTGTATGTAACGCCAAGAAGGAATCATCTGAGACCCAACAATGTATATATATTAGTGCATCAAATCAAAAACTGAGTCGATTTAGCTATGTCCGTCTGTCCGTCTGTCTGTCTGTTGGAAACATTCGCACGCCTAGAATAATTGACCGAATTCAATAAAACTTGACCACATTGTTTGTTATTGTCCTATCGGTTTATAAGCAAGGAAGTTATTGACCGATATCTGAAACAACCTCAAAATTTCAAAAATGAACTCTTATAATTTGTTCCAAAAATGTAATTGGACTTAAACAAAAAATTAATTTTAGCATACAATTGCACGTGCTTCATCATCGTGCCAAAAATTATCAAAATCTGATTAACCGGAAAAAAGTTATAGGCTATAATATGCAAAATTTTGATACACCCCAAACTCTTTGTGTCATATGGACCGCAATTTTTAAGATAATTTACTAAAATTTGTCACAACTAATTTTTAAACCATTCTTAATATATCTTATAAATTTTATTAACATTGGTCCATATTTTGATATAGCTCCCATACAACGTCCTTTCCCGGAATATGATTTATAGCTTATAAAACTTTTAAATTTGAACTAATTCTTTTGAAATTTGGCACAATTATTACTTCAACTATATTAAATATATATTATGAATTTTATTAACATGGATCCATATTTTGATATAGCTCCAATATAAGGCCCCTTCCCGGAATATGATTTATAGCTCATAAAACTCTTAAATTGGAAGCAATTCTATTGAAATTTGGCACAAATAATTTTTTAACTATTTTAAATATATACTATAAATTTTATTCACATGGGTCCGTATTTTGATATAGCTCCCATATAAGGCCTTTCCCGGTATATGATTTATAGCTTATAAAACTCTTAAATTGGAACCAATTCTTTTGAAATTTTGCACACTTAATTTTTTAATTATTTTAAATATATACTATAAATTTTATTCACATAGGTCCGTATTTTGATATAGCTCCAATATAAGGCCCCTTCCCGGAATGTGATTTATAGCTCATAAAACTCTTTAATTTGAACCAATTCTTTTGAAATTTGACACAATTGATCTTTTAACTATTTTAAATATATACTATAAATTTTATTTACATGGGTCCATATTTTGATATAGCTCCCGTATAAGGCCCCTTCCTGAATATAATTTATAGCTTATAACACTTTTAAATTTGAACCAATTCTTTTGAAATTTAGCACAATTGATTTTCTAGCTATTTTAAATATATGTAGTAAGTTTTATTAACATGGGTCATATTTAGATATAGCTCCCATATAAGACCTCTTCCCGGAATATGATTTATAGCTTATAACAGTTTTAGATTTGAACCAATTCTATTGAAATTTGGCACAACTAATTTTCTAGCTATTTTAAATATATGTTGTAAACTTTATTAAAATGGGTCCATATTTTGATATAGCTCCCATATAAGTCCCCTTCCCGAGTAAATAAAGACACAATTATTTTGCTAACTGTTCTGAAGATATTATATTAATTTGCCCTGTATCGGTCCAAATTTTCCTATAGCTCCCTTATAGCGGGATTTTCCGGAAAACGGATTAGAGTTTATAAAACATTTAAATAAAGATCAATTTCATTAAAATTTAGCACAATGATTTTTCTAACTATAATAAAAGTATATTATAAATATGAACAATCTTGGTCCAAACTTTGCTGTAGCTCCCATATAAGACCCCTTCCCGGAAAATAGTTTTGAGCTTATAACAAGCATATTTTTTGTTTTTATACGCTCCACACTACAAATGGTAGAGAGAGAATATTAACTTTGTCATTCTGTGTGTAACGCCATAATGTATATATTCTTGCATCAAGTCAATATCTCAGTCGATTTTCGTCAATCTCTTTGTCTGCTCACATCCGCAAAAATTAACAGAGCTCAATGAAAATTGGTAGAAAAAGGCAGTTCAGTAGAAAAATTTTATAGCTTAAATTGTAACTAATTTTATAACTAATTAAGTATTTCTGTGTTATGTACATTTGTGAGTATATGTGTGTCTATGGAACTTAACGTATTAACTTTACACGAATTTGTGGTGGAGGATATTTAAGATTCTGCATAGCCGAATATAGCATTCTTACTTGTTTTGTACTTTTTTAAAATTTCCCCTTTTTGTTCCCTATTTTATACCCTCCGCTACCACAAGTGATAATGAGGGTATAATATATTAGTCATTCCGTCTAAAATATTAAGAAGGTATCGTCGCAGACCCCAAAATGTATATACATATTTTTACATCAAATCCAAATCTGAGTCGAGCTATGTCCATCTATCGGTCTGTCTGTTGGAAACATTCTAATGCCTAGAATAATTGTCCGAATTTAATGAAATTCGTTCACATTATTTGTTATATCGGTTAATTTCAGACAAGCTCGAAATTCCGTAAAAGAACTCTTCTAATTTTTTCCAACAAAACGTAACTGGATTTTAACAAGAATTGAACGATAAAATACAGTTATATATTATTTTCAGTATAAAAAATCACCAAAATCGGATCAAAAGAAAAAATTATAGTCTGAATATACATTAATTTGATATACCTCAAAATCTGTGTGCTATTGTGTCGCAATTTTTAAGACAATTTTTTGAAATTTGATTTTGAACTTATAAAAGTCTTATAAGAATATGAACCAATTTAATTTAAAATCGTCACGATTATTTTCTAACTGTATTGAACATATTGTATTTTCTTGGGAAAAATTGATCCGTAGTTTGCTACAGCTATCATTAAGTCTCGTTCAATAAACTTATAAGACTTTTAAACCTGAAACAAATCTATTGAAATTTGGCACAATTATTGCTACGACTATGATAAATATATATTACTAATTTAAGGCCCCTTCCTAGAAAAGGGTTATAAATTTCTTCCAATATTTTTAAACTATCCTTAGTATATGAACATAGTGAGATAAATGTCGGGTCATATTTGCTTAAGACATCTTTATAAACCCTCTTCCTTTAGTAGTGTTTCAGGCTTAAAATTGGTAATATTTAAGGACCAGTTCCATCGAAATTCAACAACTAAGATTCAACAATATGTCACCATATTTCGCTGTATTTCTTTAAGAGGTCTTTTGCCTTAATTGGTGTTTAAATTGATGAACGAATAAGTTTTTTGAATATCATCAAATTATTCTAATTTTTGCATAATCTTAGTGGTGAGTGGCATTTAAGATTCAGCACAGCGGAATTAATACTTTCACAATTTGTACTTTTCCCTACACCACTCCAGATGGTTAGGGAGTTATGCATTTGTGCTCAAGTTTATAACATAAAAAACTTGCTATATCCATTTTTAAATATAACGACACAGAATAAATATTTAAGTCCATTTACCGTCTGTCCATCCTTCTGGAAATGATGATGGGTCCCTTATATCACCTAGCTCTTATACAAATATTCCCTCGGAATGAAATTTCAAGCTCAAAGTCCTAAATATAAAATGATTTTAAAGAATCTTGACACAAGTAAGCATAATCAGTGTTACCGTTTTTTAATTTTGTGTGCAATGCCAAGAAGGAATCATCAAGAATCCATAGAGTTCATATATTTTTATATGATATTAAATCTGAGTCCATATAGTTTTGTACGCCCGTCTGTCTGTTAAAAGCCTTTAATTATTATCTGAATTCTACAATTCGGTTTTGAGCTTATATAACTTTTATTTGTAATCAAATTAATTGAAAATCGTCACGATTATTTTTATGACTGTCTCGTATATATGATACTAAATTGATGAATATCGGTTTATAAAATGTTATAGCTCCAGTTTCCCGGAGTATGTTTTTGTCATGCAAAATTCTTTTCCAACCCTAAATAATAGACCAACTCTATTAAAATTTGGAGCAGAAAACGTGAGAACGTTTCCATAATGTAAGTTGTTAAGGTAGAGCCGAAAATCCATCGTTTCTTAGATTCTTATTGTTGCCCTTAAGAGTCTTGGAGACGAACATTGTTACGGTTTGGGAATATAACGATTTTATAATGTCGGAGAATTCGTCATATAATGAGAAGGTAAATGCCCAATACTTTCGAAATAACTTCGAATATGAAAAACGCATATGTAAGCCGTTCACTGCAGACTGCGTTTTTCCAACTTTAATCAATTCTGCACTGTGTATCACTTAAAGAAGAGGTCTTTCCGTGAGGAACATAATTCACTAGTGACTGGTCAATTATTTTTTTAAACTCTAATACCTGGAGGCTATTACTTTGATGAACTTATTCTTAATTTATGGTTTCTGTGTAATTGAATAGCAATAACCAAAATATTTTTTGTTTTTACTACTTTTGTGCAGATGGTGAAGAGTATTGTTGTATGCAGCATTCTATGGATTAATTTAAAGGGTGAAATCGAAAAAATCTTAACAAACATATATGTTTAAATTACAATTAAAAGTTTTTTTCGAAACCCTTCCATTATATGTTTATAGTACTTTCTGTGACTTTGCTCGAACAAGTAGTCCATTTCCCTTCAAAATCTACCACATTATTGAATACCTATTTAGTGCTCATCAATTCAAATTCTATTGGGTGGTTAACCGTTACCTCGAGCATCAGCAACACAAAATTTTTGACCAAGAAGTTGCTTAAAATCTACAAGAACATTTCGTCGTCCAATATGCAGCAAAAATATTTTTTATTAAAACTTGACTTTCATATCAAAGTTCTGTTTGTTTGTGTCTTAAACACATTAGGTGTTTTTGAAACTGCATTATCTTCAACTTTTCAAACCAAACTATCCGAACACTTTACTACAGAGTGTGTTGGGAGCTCTTTTGAAAATGTTTTCTACTTTGTTGGCTTCAGAAATATCATGTGGACCATTTAATCTACCTGAACCAGATTTTCTATCAATAGGCAATTTATCGCGGAGGTGTTAATAACATAATAGTCTGACGGCGGATCTTTGAATATTTGGCCAAATTTTTTTAGGAATTAAGTTGGATTTTCTTGAATATATTTAATAATTTAAGTACGCACTTTTTTCTGGTTACTCATCTTAATCAGATTAACAATATATTCATTCGTTTGACATTGATTACTAATTCTAGTAATACTTGGATGAAAGTTTTTGACAAAAAACGTGTTCTAAGAATTTTTCGATCCTACTCCATAAATGTCAACTCATATCGAACATTGGGAAAGTTTCCGATGTGAACGAAAATTTAAAGCAACCTATATATATTTGTTAGATTTCGAGATTTCGAAAGGTATACATTTCCTACACAAGTGTTGGGAATATAATAAACTTTATAATATGGCGATTGACAATGTGTAAAGAAAAGCTCTGTAAATGTTATATAATAACAACATTTCTCTTAATAGTATGACTGGGCTAATAATCTAAATTCACTGAATTTATCAGGTAATTGTGATTACCATACGGTGTTGAATCATTGCCATATGGAACATTATGCTCTTTATTCCTTCATGTTAACGTTGGATTAACAAGAAGAAATTTATTTGCGACCTTGATATTATTTATGGAATAAAATTTTACATTTTATTTTAAAAACTAGAAATAAAATTGCTGCCTTGATCAATGAAACCTTACTAAGCTATAAAATTTATTATTTAAAATGTGTTACACAAATAACTAATATTTTTTAAACAATAAAAGAAATAGTAACATGAAGCCAAATCGAATGCTGTGATTAATGCTATATAAATTTTATCATTTAAAAATGATTCAATGCATATGTATACCCTACACCAACACAGGTGGTGGTGCAGATAATTATAACTGGCAGAAAAAACATTCCCACCACCATCTTTCAGTATACCGTTCGGTTCAGAATCATTTCCTGAATCGATATAATGTCCGTCCGGCTGGCTGTCTATGTAAAACTTGTTCACACTATTAATTACTATTATTTAGGCTCAAGGGCGATGCCTATTGAAATTGATTATAATCGGTTTATTAATTCATTTAAGCCCCATACAAGTGCTCCCCCATAATGGACTTTTAAGTCCATAAAATTCCTAAATATTAAAAGATTTTGACTATATTCTGAAACGATGTGACTAATTATATGAGAAACAATCCATTATTTCTTATAGGTCCCATACAACCATCCTTGTAAATATCTTATTCAAATTCATAAATCGCACATATACGTAGGTATTGTAAAAATATTTATTCAAATTTAGATAAATAAAAAACAAAATCGCTGTGTGAAATTAAATGATGGTCGGTCCATATATTTTTTTCTAATACCCATATAAACCTAAGAAAAAAATTCCGCCTTCACATAAATTTAAGTTTCATAATCATATTGCACATATAAGCATAAGTAAGAAAACAAATTAAACGAGAGTCATTCATAATTTTTTCCGTAGCAGACATCTACAACCAACAGTGTAATGTGGGGTATGACATAGTCGGGTTATACCGTCTATAACATTTTCACTTGTTTTTTGGAATATTTAAATTCTTCTCAAATTCACTTTAATATTCATATGACAAATGGAAGGGAAATAAATTCGTAACCTGCAATTTCAATTAAATTTTATACAGTGATAGCGGAGGTATAAAAAAGTTTGAGTTTTGTCGAATTAAAAAAAACTTTGGATCTTCCAAAATTTAAGATTCTGAAACTTTTCTGTATTGTATAAAGTATTCTTTCAGATGTAAATATAAAAACAGTTTAGATATGAGGAATCTGGACCATTTTAAAAATATTTTTAAAACTTGAGGTGTCCAACTTTGGAACCCTGTGGTGTAGACTCTCGTATATTTGCTTTTCTTATTTATAATTTTGTGTGAAGTACATTATTTTGATACTTACATTTATGTAAAATTTATGTTTGAAGAAATAATGGAGAGATCCTCGTAGAATTTTAAAAACTATTTTGGATTATATTTATCTTAATTTGACTAGTCGTTATTCCAATACCAAGGTATATATGATATTTATGCCCTTCAAAGTGTTGTTTTAAAGAGAACCTTTAAGAAGCTATCGATCGATTCTCGCATAATTTCAGAATACTACAAATTTTATTTCTGCTGAATTTCATTGAAATTTATGACTTTTATGACCCTTAAAACCATTTTTTGAAAACATTTGTGTGGGAACCATCTGAAATATTAGACCAAATATGACATTTGATATTTATCTCTTACAGTTTTCGAGTAATTAAAAATTTAATTTATTACAAAACATTTAGAGTACAATAATGAATATTCGGAAGATTTTTTTCAAAAATCTACTATGAAACTAATTGGATTTTAACAAAATTAATCCATAAAATACAGCTACATGTACTTTATATTGTATGAAAAATTATTAAAATCAGATCAGAGGAGAAAGCAAAAAATCGGAATTTTGGATACATCTTAGAAAATTGTGTGTCATACAAGTCGCAATTGTAAATAAATTTTTCTCAAATTTGCCACGTATTTATTTTGACGTAATTAAAAATATAGTTTGTGCTGGGGCAATTATTTGACATAAGAGCTCTTCTCGGAATATGGAAAGTTCTATTGAATCTCGGCGTGGTCATTTCTATAAGTGATGTAAATATGAACGTATTATAAATTTTCCAATAATGACCCATATTTTGCGAAAACCACTATGGATGATCCCTTCCAGTTTTAAGCTTATAAAACTCTGTGTTATCCGCCTTACAAATGAAACAGTTAATGTCACACATTTCTATAGCTAATACAGGAAATCTCACAAAATTTGGCACATGAATGGTGCTTTTATATAGTGAACACGGTGGAATGATATCCATCTAACAAACGAAACTTTTAATATCGCATATCTCTGAAACTCTTAAGGCATTTTTTAAATTTGCACACAGGTAAAGCGTTATTAGTGAAATATTACAAAATGGAATTTTGTATAGAGTTACTCTGAAACTGTTACAAAATTCATGAA
The DNA here is from genome assembly GCA_004302925.2 of Cochliomyia hominivorax. Lineage (NCBI taxonomy): Eukaryota > Metazoa > Arthropoda > Insecta > Diptera > Calliphoridae > Cochliomyia > Cochliomyia hominivorax. The sequence goes on along the minus strand of PYHX02000494.1, from coordinate 49,735,566 downwards.
ATTCGTGACATGGATTAAGCCTTTATTAAAATTATGTTATACAAAAAGACATGGATGAAGCGATAACGGGTAGTGATATTTTCTTTCAAGCGAAATATTTAATATGTTCCAACAATTATTTATAATTTGAACGTTGCCAAAGTAAAAATATGATGTCAAATATTTCAATCTCACTTTAACCATAATTACATGTCTCCCAGATTCCTGGGAACTTAAGAAAATAGAATTTCGTCTTTTGATAAAGCTATAATTTGAGGTTATAGATATTTTGGATTATTTCGTTTCATCGTCTTAGTCGGTAATATTAGTCGGTAATATTAAGATAATAAATACACTATTGATAAGGATTACTTTATATATTTCCACTGTTCCAGTATTTTGAATTATAATTTGGGATAATAGAAACTGCATATATGATTCTAATGATGGTTCTATCCGATTTTGATGAAACTGACAATATATGAATAATTATTATGTGTAATTTAATACTTCTCTCAAAATTTATACTTCTATACCCAATATAATACCCTAATTTTTTTGAATTAAAACTCCACTATTTTGACATCTTTTATGTAGAGCAACTTCATTAAACATAGACCATGTTTCCTTTTTGCAATAACACTAACCCTGTTTTATAATTTTTGCCACTTCAAATCTGCAATTTTACACAAAACAAGTAAGAATGCTATATTCGCTTATTCAATACCCTCCGTCACAAATGCCTAAGAAATGAATTCATTATAAATCGTGTATGTACATTATGTGCACATACATACTCATATACACACTCACAAATGCATACATTATATGAAAGTATTTCTTACATATAACAAGGTAACCTTGATGGGTGGTTAAATTAGTTAAATTTTTTGCTTCAATTTTTTTCTTCAAGACCGATTTTGACAATTTTGGGAATTGTAAAGATGTATATATTTCGTGATATTATGGAAAATTTTTCTCTAATTTGATTTATAATTAATATATCCATATGCACTTAAATACTGAACCGATGTTGCTGGTTTAAATAAAAAAAATTTCTCAGGACTATAAAAATATTCAGGCCAAATTTTATTTAGATCTGTCAATTATTGAAGATGTGAGCGTGCAAACAACGGACATCGCTAAATCGATTTTCTTGCATTAAGTCAGATTTTGATTTAATGAAAGAATGGGATCTGTGATAATTCCTTTTTAGCGTTACACACGGAATGACAAATTTAATATGCCCTTTTCACCACTTGTGGTGATGCAGGGTATAAACCTATATTTTGCTTTGATTTACCAAACTAAAATTGATTTTTACACAAAATTACATTGATACTCCCTTGTGTAAAGTCAGTCATGCATAAATTGTTTGCAACTTTAAATTTTACAAAATTTAATTGAGTATAAATCACTTACAAGGGGTTGTTTAGACACAAATACTAACTCATTTCATTGTTGAGACACATCAAAGTGTAAGAAAATAATTGTTAAACATTTTTATACAAATTTTAATTTTTCGAACAAAAAGAAAAACTGCCTCAAGTACTGAATTGAAAATAATACTAAACAAGTGTAAAAGAAAAATATGAAAATATTTTGGAATACAAAAAAAAAATTGACGCATCTGTTAGAATTTATTTGTTAGTTTTCTTAAAAAAATAATTTCGGAAGAAAAAACCCTTCAGCCAATTTAGTTTAAAAATTCAGCTAAGAGTTATGACAAGAAGAAATCTCTAGATAATTCAAAGTCATAATTTCATAACACCACAGGAGGTATATTATTTGAAATTTGAGTTAAAAAAATATAGTTAATTTTTAGAGTTGTAAATAATTTCAAACGTTTTTATTTAAATATTTTTTCAATATATATTTTAATATGAAACAACTGTTAATATTCATATTTTAATAAAATTTACCAAGTTAGAATGCTATATTCGGCTATGCCGAATCTTCAATACCCTTAACCACAAATGCGTGTGAAGTAAGTACATTACGTTTCGTACAAAAACACTCACATTTACACAGACTTATACAATATATAAACGATTTTCTTAAATATAACAAAGAAACCTTAATGAGCCATAAACTTATATATACTTTTCTTTATACTTTTCTTTATTATGGAAAGATTTCATTCTGATTTGTCAAAAGTTTACAAAAGTTTTCTGTTTTATCTAAGATGTTGCCTCTGATGTCATTTTAAACCGATTTTGCGGGTTTTAAATAGGAAACTTCTCAGGGCTACCGAAAATACTCAGGCCAAATTTCATGGGGTCTGTAATTATTGCGGATATGAGCGTGCCAACAACAGACGGACATAGAGACAGACGAATATAGGAAATGGACTGAAAGTGTGATTTATTGCAAGAATATATATTATTATACATTATTCTTTTTTAGAATTACACACGAAATAACAACGTTAATGAAAAAGTAAGAATGCTTTATTCGGCTCTGCCGATTCTACAATACCCTCCACCAATATATAAAAAATTTTCTTAAATATAATACTAGAACACTTAACGCGTCATAAAATTAGTTATATTTTTGGACATAATTTTTTTCTAATGATCCGATTTTGATAATTTTTGGAATGGTAATAAGTATGTATAACCAAATAAATAGAAAATTTCATTATTGTGATTATAATTAATTTACGAAATTTCTTCCCTTGAACTTAGAAGTTGCCTAAGATATCGGTCTATATCTTTAAATGTACTAAATCGATTTTGTTTGGTTTTAATGGGCAACTTTTCAGGACTACAGAAAATGCTCAGGCCAAATTTCATTGAATTCTGTCAATTATTGTGGATGTGGGCGTGACAAAAGCAGACAGTCAAATAAAAGATCAGACAGACAGACGGACATAGCTTAACCGACTCAGATTTTGATTTTATACATACTTTATGGGATCAGAGATAATTCATTCTTAGCGCTACACACGGAATGACAAAGTTAATATACCCACATAACCACTTGTTACATATACATAAGCAACAACAGACAGCTAAATGTACATTCATATTTTAATAAACCACTTTTGATATCTTCCTTTAGTTAGTGATATTAATTTTAATTTCGCTAGAAAAATATTCATACTCGTTAAAAGTGTACAAATTGTATTTTATTACTTTCTTTTTCATCGTTTATTATTTACTTACATTTTCCACTACAAGAACACCAACACAAACAACATTCAGAGGAAATTTTTAAAGAGCTTCTTCATTGTAGTCACCTTTCTTCACGCAGAGTAGTGGAAGTCGAGTGCAGTTGTCACAAGTAATTTGCCATTCAAATTAAAATGTGTTCATATTTGAAAACTTACGTAAAGGAAGTAAGTTGAACAAAAAATATATATGTATATATATATTAAGACTGAACTGAACATAAAAATGAAATATTTATTCACAGGAAATATGAAAAGCAAAGTAGCAAAAAATGTAAGGGACTCGCAATATAGTGTACAACAATATTTATGTTAAGTGGTAATATAATTTTCAGTCGCATTTTGTCAGTTGTAAGCTAAAGACAGATGATACTGGACAAAGGAATGAATTGATAATTTTCATAACTTTTATACCCCTGTATGTGGTGGACATATGGTGGGAGAGGGGATATTAAGTACATAACTTCCTCGCAAAATTTGGTTCAAAGCTTTTTGGTCGCATAAATCTTAATCATATTTTTGAGTCTCATGCACTTTGAAGTGATTTTTAAATTTGTTTTTATGGGAGCTACGATCTTTTGTGAACGAACTTTTCTGAATTTTTTTTAGCCAAATGTAATCAAAACATATTCATTTCTGTGGATTTTATGATTCCCGTAAAACATTTGTATTGGAGCTAATATTGGACCGAACATTAGCAACTTCAATGATTGTACCAGTTTTCATCAAGATTTATCGAAACGTTCGAGTGTTACATGGTTACAGCCGGACAGACAAAAAGGACGAACATCGTAAAAAATCGACTCAGAAAGTGATTCTACGACGAACGGTATCCCTAAAAGAGGTGTAACATCATTTCTTCTGTATGTTACAAACATCAGCACAAACTTAATAGATTCCAACTACCTCTAGTGCACCTGGCATTCATATTAACCTACTTCCCGCGATATGATAGATTTATCGAGTATCGGATCACATTATAATATAACTCTCATATTTGTTCTCCTCTTAAAATTCTATTACTAATTTTTTTAGAAGCATAAATCAATCCAACTTTTGAAACCTTGTAAAATGTAAGGGCACTGCGTATCAATCAAACAAAAAGTAGTTAAGAAGTACAGGGTCTGCAAAACATGTTTCTTATGGCTCTTCCGATTTCAACAGCTCTTAGTACTTAGCGTTCCATATCTCCCTACAAATATAGTAATGTAAAGTTGGCATTGATTTACATGATTAACCACGTTTTCCTCTTTGATTCAATTTGCATTAACAACAATCTTCGTTGATTAATGCTTCACGTTTTTTATCTTCTTCTAATTTTTATGTAAAGCGCCAGTTTTTAATCGGGGCAAAGCATCATTTACAACTTCTCTCTTTATCAAAATTTAAAAATAAAATGAAATGAATAATAAGCTAAAATGAAAGTATTCGTACACCAAATCTTGTAAGAAGAACTATATCTGAATAGATGGTTACAAAAGTTAGTTCTGTGTTACGTTACTACGTGTTATGGTTTAACTCAAGACCAAAGAATTACACAACCTCTATTGTGCGATTCAATAGGTCTTCAGGTCTAAGGTAGTAATAGGTAAAGGGTAGTTAAAAACTAGCGTGTTCCGTTTGATCTTGGTCTTCATGCAGAACATAGTTTTGGTACGGCACAGTTAATTCCGTAATCATTTTCTAGAACTAATCTTGTAGACGGCAGATGGTTCTGTTCAGGTTGCTTCCAGGTATACATGTCATCATATCATGTTAAATTGAAACCGCGTTATATATGACATCTTCGTGAATGCCCTTCAAAGCTACTACATATGAGTTTCAATCGAGAGGATGCACATGGCTAAGTCTATTCTGTTTATGTTTTCTGATGTAAATTAGGTGTTGAGGATGTTTGGCGACCGGTCAAACGTTTTTTATGTAGCTAATAATGTTTTCTCTATCCATATCCTGAATACTTCCGGCAAGATCATTAGGACCTTATTGCTATTATGCAGTTTATTCATTGTTTCAAATGAACAATGAAAATTAAATAAATTTGTTTACTTCTGAACGGATTTCATTGGAATTTCACTCAGTGATAGCGAATATTTAGGGCGAGTTTTCAGACCTCTTTAAATTTTATTACGGTTTATAAGGTTTTCACTAACAAAGGTATTTTCAATCAGTTCTAATATAAGGAATTTTTATATTTTTAAACAAAAAAATTTAAACTCACCTAGACCTCGGCCATCACTGAGTGAAATTTCATTGTAATCGGATTAGTCTTTCGAAAATTACAGATTTATTTCATTTTTCACTTAAAACAATGGGCTTCTTTGTCTGAAGAAATAAATAGGCTGTCAAATGTAGATTTAGTATATTCAAGTTGTTAACAATCGGAATTTGATGCCATCAATTACGATGACTAAAAATTGTATTTACATCTTTGAACAGGTGCTGAAGAGTGTTGCTGCAGGAGCCGCGGTAAAAAAAATTAAACATTATGCTGAGTCAGCCATTTACCAGACAGCACATAATAAAATCAAGCTTATATTTTACGTAGAGTAAAACTAAAAAAAATATTTAGAATTGAAGTAAGTTCCATGAGCGTTGTAGGCTTAATTCAAATACAAGATGTATTTTTGATTATTAATATTTTAATTCTCATTTTACTTTTATTTGTATATTTTCTTCTATCTCCGGATTTTCTTTTATTAGGGCACATTCAGGATCCATGTAAAGCAAACCAGCGCTAAAATTACATTAAAGTTTAAAGAAATTTAATTTAAAAAAACATTTTGTAAAGATTGAACTTATTGCAGCTTCTATCCTCAAAAATATTACTCCCTTTAAACAACTGTACCATTCATTCCAGTAACCAAGCATTTTGTTATATTGATATTAAAAATTACTTACTTACAACTCACATACAATTTTTACATAAAACTTCATTCAGTTACATTAAAACTCTATTGCTCGAAAATGAATGTAAAATATGAGATGACAAAAATTTTTATTTTAGCTTATAAATGATTTATGACAAATAATGTAAGGATGACAATCTTGTTACAAAAAAACAAGAGACTTATTTAAAAATGGTTGTAGTGTCGTGTCTCATTGTCAAAATTAAAAAAAAAAATAATAATAAATAAAAAAAGCTTAACATTAAAAATAGTATTTAAAATGGGACAGGTGCCATAGCACGTAATCGTATTTTAACTAATTTAATTTACCTTTTGAGAATTAACAAAAAAAATTTTGTAGAGCAGAAGTTAGAGAAGTGTGGAAATATTTTTGTCTATTTGTCCGTCGCTATCTATCAGTCTTTTTGAGGTTTTACCTTTTTTGTATTACATAAATATTTAATGCACTTTTATCTATGTATATAACAAGTTGATTTTTGATTTTTTAAGGGTTCCGTCTATGCAGGGCATAAGGTACAGTGGGGTTGCAAAAACGAATTTTCGTTATATGGAATCTGTTCACTAGATTTATTAGAAGTTAAGAAATTAAAATTTACAAACAGTTTAATTAATTTCAGAGCCAAAAAGGTATAATGGAAAGACCGATTTAGTTTCAAAAAAAATAGCTTCTATTTAATTTAACTCTTTAGATTATAAAATCATTGTTCTAATTATCCCACTCCTTTCCATTTTTGAATCATGTTATCCTTTTCCCACAATTGTAAAGTTAATCAGTATGCTTCAGCCCTATTAAAACATGTAAATCTTAGAAGGGATAACAAACCAGATGAGCCTAATTTGGTGATAAAGTATATTTAACTTAATACTATGGCAAATTTCATTGTAATCTGTCGATTTATAACTAACAATTTTACGAAAGTCTTTCGATTGAACACTAGAGATTTTCTAAGATAATCAATCTATAACTTTTGATATGTATTGTAAACGTGTCAACAACCGATAGACAGACGGACGACTCAGATTTTGATGCAGAAATATATACATTATAGGATGATTTCTTTTTATTGTTACATACGGAATGACAAAGTTAATATACCCTCTTCACTAGTTATGGTGATGGAGGGTATAAAAAACGTGATGAGTCCAGAGATCATTATTAAATCTAGATACGGTAGAGGTACCTCTCGATCATTTTAAATAAAAAGTGGAAGGCTTAAAAAAATTTTAAGTCACAAGGGTTAAGCTAATGATAACAACTATTCCACAGGTAATTTTCATCAACCGAACAAATTAGAATTAGCATATATTTTAATCGTGATCATTACCAAAATAACATCAATATGAAGATTATCATATTTTCGTTTATCTGTGTAGCAACAAAAGCAACTTAAAGCCTAGGAATCTTGCTTAAGGATGACAGAAAAGTGACCTAAATAGAGCTTTATTTCACCATCACCACTACTGATTCAGCTTAGCAGGAGAAGCAGAATAAATGTTGTTTTTCGTAGTACGAGAAACAAAGGTTAATGAATTTCGATCAACAGTTCTAAATAACGAACAGGCGAATTAAGCCGTTGTTTCCATCTCTCACTTTTTTTGACATAAAGCTCTTACATAACATCCAAGAAGAAGAGCTTGTAGACTAGAATCGTATATATCAAAATATACGAGTGCTCTTAGCTTAAAAAATATCTGGTTATTCACTCCACCCCACCCACAAGTATCCGAATTGGATAGATGCATACTTGGCGTAGTCATATTGAAGAGACTTAAATAAAGTTGAAATCATCTTCACTGGGAAATTAAGAGTTAAACTAAAGTAAACCTTGAAAATTAAGTTATCTTGTATAAAATAATTTCAAAACATACTTGGACTTATGGCATTCAACTATAAGGAATGGTTCAGTAACTTGATTATCGATTCTTATAGAGAGGGTCCAATCGAAATTTCCTATGATTCACGACGGAAGTTCCATGGTTTATGAGAAATTGAGAATGTCCACATGGATTAAGAAGTTTCTTTGTTTACGGAAGAGTTCTAACAATTAAGGGAGATGGCTTTGTAGTAGGGCCGATTCCTCCTATGGGCTTTCTAAACTTATTATAGATTTTAAATTAAAATACTTATTGTGAAACATTAAAAAAACAACTTGGCAATTGTTGGATGTTCTCCATTTCTCCACTTCGTGATATACTGTGGCAAAACGATTCAGGTTTAAGTTCAGAAGTAAATTGAATGACTTTCTGGGTAATTTTAGTTAGATTTTAGTCAAAGGACTTAATGTGGCTAAATAATAACCAAGTCGATAGAACATTCCTGCAAGTTTTGATATCTATGTGGACAATATAATATAAGATTTCAGAGTTATATAATATTTAAAAATTTTCTTTAAAAAAATGTTGAAGAATACAAATTGTTAAACCCCTAAGACGAATATGGAAGGACCAAGGAATTACCTTCCATCTGATTGGGTCAGAATGTAATTGAATATTATAAAACTGTTAAATGACAAGCTACACCGAGACGTACAAACCTAAAACAATTGATTTTAATTTTTGATCTTGTCTCACTGTCCAATGCAGCAGGTTGAAAGTGTAATTCACCCCTCACAAAGAAAACAAAATAAGAAGAACGTATAAGTGACAACTAAATTATGGTTTTTTTCAAGAAAAAAGAACACGTGCCATTTTATATGTGTGTAAGACTCCCAGTTAAAATAGGTGTATATTTGTGTGTGGGTTATTATGTATGAGTGCACAATCCTGAGAAATAAGCTGAATCCTGTGCATGTTAAATTACGCAATGTGGTAAACCCTGCAATTTAAAGTATGAAACATTTTAACTGTTTTCAAAAACCAACTTCTTCAGAAACCAAAAGGGAACACATTGAAACGTAACGCTTGTCTGCACAAGATTTCGTCTACAACATTCATTCATTTCGTAAGCATACATGGTCTCTTTTCTTCTTCTTTCATGTTATTATTTTTATTATTTTTTTGCCTGCCTCAGACATCTCCTGAGATTTGTAATGCTTAATGTGGTCCATGAAAATCTGAAATAAAAAATGTAAATACAACAAAAACAAAAATCATTATGAAATGCTTTTCATTTTGTTGATTTTTTAATTTCTATCATTGTAGACCGCATGCTATTGTACTTCTTTTGTATGTATGTATGTTTGAACGTCTGTAAATTTATTAGTCTGCGTTTGTTGTATTTGTATGTAATTCCTGATATTTGTATAGGAATTGCGTAATTCTTAACTTAACTCGTGCATAACGTTGTGTTTACTGGGGGTGTAGTTATTTCCCGCATATTTTTATTGATTCTTTTTTATTTTGGTCTTAAATATTTGTTGATTTTAATAATTTTCTTAAAAGAAATCCACTCGGAAGGAAGGTTGTTAGAATTTTAACAGTTAGAATTTAATATTTGAACAACAGTTGAATAAGCTAGAGAAGGTATTTTTGAATTTAACCACATTATTATATAACATAATGAACATGAAAAAATACAAAAATACTAAGTATTTAGTATTCTCGAGTCGTTTTCAATTTAAACAGTATTTGAAATGAAATGTTTGCGATTTATGCAAACACA
>PYHX02000494.1:49699191-49725808 GCA_004302925.2 Cochliomyia hominivorax | reverse complement strand
ATCGTTAAATAATTAATTTATTTCTAACAAATCAGAAAAAGGCTTTGGTACATTTTCATACCTCCCATTTAGTTGTAACGTAGATATAGTCCACAAAAATTATTACAAACATGTTTAATTTTTTTTTAATTTAACTCTGTTGCAAATTTACCCTTCTTTTCAACAAAAAAAATCATTTAAATTTACTATAAATTGCATCATATGCTGGCCTCCAAAGGAAATAAAGGAAATAATTATCTTTAAATGGTCTCACAATTTTCTAACAAATATTTCATTAATCTACCATTAAAACATTAACGAACACAAACGCATATATACATTTATACTCACACACACACACACATACAAGCACATTAATTAATGCGATTTTAAACACTTGTACAATAGAAGAGAGTAAAATAAAATTACCACCAATAACCACCCAACTTCCTTTTTAATTACAAATGTGTTGGTGAAAATCTTTGTATAACATTTTGTTGCTGTTTGACTTGCTGTTAATTGTTGGCAACAATGAACCAGCAACAACGACAGGAAAGAATAATGAAACAATCAATACGCTTAAAAATTTTAGTGATACGTGAAAAATATATTTTTTATGTTCCATTGAAATTAAACGGCGTCTAATTGTTTTAATTAATTTTTTCGTTTGCTGAAATTAAAGTCATTCCTCTGTGCAGGAAGTAATAAAAGGAGAGAAGAAACAATTTCTAAATATTAAAAAACTGAACTGAAGACATACATTTATAGTCGAATAAAAAATGTGTATTTACCGATTAATTAAAAAAATAAAATTCTTAAATAAACAACAGAAAAAAAAATATCGTCGTCATCAGTTTTGGCATTTCATCGTCATTGATGTTTAACAAGTGTTGGTTGTGAAATTGTAAGAAGAACCCTGTAGATTTTCAACTGAGATATAGTACTTCACAATATACTAAAGGGCCAAAACATGGTTAAATTTGTAACTTCAGGACAAGAATAGTTATCTGATTTCCATACTATTGCCTTTTCTAGGAACAAATCAGACAAAGTAGTGAATCGAAGCATCTAGTAGAAATAGCTCTACCATTACAAATTGTATCGATTAGTTTTCTTCTAAAAGATAATCCTTTTTGAGCAATAAGTTCAAGTGTCTAGTGCAATAAATGGCGGTTACTCAATGTAATCTATCAGGCGACTAATTTTGAACTATGGTGGTTTTATTTGTAAAAAGGACCAAAATAAGAATTTAATTTCTTTAATATTTTCTTTTCTAGGAGCAATTCAGGTAAACGAAAGTAGCGAATCGAAGCATATAGTAAAGAAGCGAATCGAAAGAAAATTCAACTATTTTCAAGTGATGATACCCTTATACAAAAAGCCATACGACTGTCAATTTCTTTTTAAGACAATTAGGTCATGAGTATAGTCCAATATATAGCGGTTACTCAAAGTAATCTTTTAGATGACTAATTTGGCACTTGTAGCTTCAGTGCAAAAATAGTTATCTGAATTCTTACTATTACCTTCTCGTAGGAGAAAACCTGGTAAGCGAAAGTGGAAAATCGAAGCATCTCATACAAATAGCTATCCGATCGTAAATAGCTGTCGATTAGCTGGTTTCTAAGACAATTCAATTCAATGGTGTACTAAGGCAAAAGGAATCAAAGGAGCTTTCAGTACGTTTACAGTGATTGGTTTCTTGTCTTCTGTCATCCCATCTACTCGTCAATTTTCTCTAGTTTCATCTAAAGACTAAAGCTCTTTTAAATAATAAGTTCAACCCTCTAGTGCAATAAGTAGCGGTTACTCAATATAATCTGTCAGACGACTAATTTGGAACTATCAGCCCAAAACTGCTGGAAATTCAAACTCTAAGCATTCATTTGTATTTTGTATATTTTTATAACAGTTTGATTTAAATTCAATATATTCCATTTTGAACTGTTGAATTCTCCTTATTAAGATTTATATTTTATTGTTCTTTTCCAAACATATTTCATTCATTCATTCGTTCATTTATTATTTTTCTCTCAAAAAAAGTTCGTTCAGCTTCAGTTTATGAGCACAACGATTGTAAAATATATGATTTATGTTGAAAGCAATTAAAATTTATTTTAAGGTTTCCTTAACTTTTTTCCCCTCTGATATATTTCTGTGTTTTATAGTGAATTGTTATTAGCGAATGTTTCTTGGGTGGCTAATTTAATAAGAGTTGGTATATGGAAATTCTAGACGTATTTAGACGTGTCATGGTTTATTAGTTAAATGATTTATATGACCTTAATAATATTGAAATTTGTTGCTACATAAATTTTTGAGAATTTACAAATGAAAAGTTTTTTTAATAAAACATATTTTATTAGCATCTTTAATTGAGAATTTGATTTGGGGAGGGAAAGGGAAAAGCAGGAATAAGTTGGAGTTGTAGTAAAAAATCAATGAATTGTTTTAATAAAGAAAACTTCCATATTATTGTAACATATTGAGGTTTATGTAAAAAATCTTTAAATTACATGTACGTTCTTCAGAAATATTTCTTTTCAGGATTAGTCCAATGTTTTTCTATTCTACAAGAACCACGAATAAGCTCAGCTTTAAATTAATAATTTGACAGTTTTATTTAAAGTTTTTTAGTTGAAATAAAATCCTTGGCGACAGGACTTAGCCTGAGAGCTGAATGTGTATGAAACAGAAATAGAAATAGAATAATGGTAGACATTACAGGATCTCCAAACTCTGCTTAATTTTATTAGTCTACGTTAATGCAATCAGTTTGGATAAACCAATCCTATTTAAGTTTCTCTTAAAGTTAGAAGTACAAGTTTGTGATCAACATATATCAGCCAAAAATTTTAGCGGTACGATTTCTCAGTCCTTAATTTTTTTCATGAAGAAAATAACTTTTAACATATTTAAATGGTATTTATGATTGATTCATTCCACAGTGTCAAAATAAAAGTCGCACAAAAAGGGGATTTTGGAAAATAAAGTAGCATCTAAAAGGTGATTTGCGGAAATCACCATAGTTTTAATTCACCAAAAATTAAAATTTTTTGAATAGATTTAAATTATCTTTCTTAATTTTATTTTATTTTTCATTCATAATTTATATAAATTTTATTGATATGATCTTTTTAAGCCAAATTAATGAAAATTCCTAAAGTTTTATGCCGAAAATTCAAATTAATAAAAAATGGGACGAAAAGGGGAAATTTGAAAAAGTACACAAAAGTACAGTCGTAATTTGCGACTACAATCGTACAAACGGTAACACTGTTATCAATATGAGAGCATTAAACCAGTGTAATTTTTTGCTTACTCAAAGGTAGGTATTCCAGTGGGGGTGTGGACTACCGTTCTCAATGATCGTAATGCCAAACGCATTGAAATATATCCAACACATAACTAATATTAAACAAGTAATTGGGTAAAAGTCGGTTAAGAGCAAGTATATGATCCCCCTATACATATCGCAGTATGGAAAAGTAGAAAGACCCTGTAAATATTTTTCTATTGTTTTCGATAGTAGATAATTTCCACATTAATGACCGATTCATCGTTTTTGAGGGCACTTTCAGAACTGGAAGTTATATGTAATTTATAAGAAGTTAAAGAGTATTTTCTAGTTCTGTAAATCTAATGTGGATGGAACTTTATACTTTATACCCTTTCAAGTGATTTTAGGATGTGAGTCTGAATGGGAGGTACGGCCGTGAAATTTCTGATATTTGTCATGTAGAATTAAACTAATAAAAAATTGTGTCAAATTTAATTAAATATATTTTTATATTCGAAAGTTTTTTTTAAACTTTTTTTAAGAGGACTTAAATCTTGGCATTAACCAATTTCAATAGGCTTCAGGATATCTTTAAAAGGCTTCTAGGTATGTTTTAAAAATAAAATATAGTGTTCTCTATTTTACAATTCAATAGTGTTGAATGTTAACAGAATTGAAATTTAAAACAGTATATTTAACCCATTTAACTGCAAACTATTTCTTAGAGGTAAAAGAACATTTAATATGTGTCACACTAGAATGGGTTAAGTTCTTATTACAAAAACATAAATAAGGGTTAAATTTTATTTTTTACATTATTAAAATTCCTATCTACCCAATATTTAAAAGTTTAATTTAAAAGTTGAATTTTTTTATTTTTAATTGAACTCACCTCTTGTTTGGCTTGCCATTGCTTCATGGCTGATTTATATTTTTCAAATTCATTACACCAATGTGAGTATATTTTCTGATAATCATTTTTCTTTGATGGTGGTGTACATCTGTAATTAAAAATATATAAAATAAAACAAACGTATAAGAAAATATTTCAAATATGGAAGAAAAAATACAAACAAGTTTTACAATCAAAAGCAAAATTTTTAACCCGTTAAAGATCCAAACTGACAATTATGAAAAACTAAATAGTATCAAAATCAAGTTCATGGAGACCTCAGTCATTTTGCTATAATTTTTCCAATACTGTACTTTTTATTATTTGCTTTACACATATAAAGAAACATATATACATATGTGTATGTTTCTTAATGTTACCTTGTAAAATACATGATAAACGTTTGTTAAATGAAAAAGTAAATTAACAACATAGAGTTTACTCAAAAAGAGAAAAGCAAAACAAAAATAAGAGAAAACGGAAATTAAATAAACGGAAGGAAAGGCGTTCATAATTGCTGTCAACAAAAAAAGGAAATCGATATAAAATATCAACATACACACATAAGCACACATGTATAAATGTGCAAATGTACTTAAAAAGAAATTGAACAAAAAAACAAAAATTTAAAGCTGAAGAGAGAATCAGAGAAAAAAAATGTAAAAATTGTTTCATTATTTTCTTTAAAACCAAATACAAATTAAAAATCCCCAAAAAAAGAAATAAAAGGAAAATTAAGAAGAAAAATAATTTTTAAAAAATAGTTTTTACCATAAACGTGCTTTGGCATAATATACTTCTTTTTTTCCTTAAAAAAAATCAACCAATTCCCTTCCCTCTCTTTCGCCACAAGAAAAATACCATTATATTCCCAATCATTAATTGTTTCTTACAATCAAGAAATAAATAAGAAAAAAGCTTAATTTTTAAGCGGATTTTCTTGTTTCATTTACTGGAACTTTCTTTAAGTTTCCATCTTTTACAGTTTCTTTTTTCCATTTAAATGAATATATTTTCTTCCTGGACACATAATAATGTAAAAGAAATAAAAATTTCTTACCTGTGGGCATCCACGTTTACACTGTAACTGCACAGCAGTGTACCATCGAGATAACTGTCATAACGTCCACCATCGCCTTCATTAATTGATATAATAACAAGACCACCCTCCGAAGTTTCAATGTATTTTGAGGGCGTATAACCAATTTCATAACTAAAATTAGGAGTGAAAAATATAAGAAAATTCATTAAAATAAATAAATTGTAATTATGAATTATTAATGATTTTATTTAGAAAAAAGAACACATATATTTTTTAAAAATTAATTATTATTACGAGTTTTCTTTAATGAAATTAAAGATGGTTGTCATCAATGAAAGAAATAAAAGAAATTTAAAATTTGATCAAAAATAAAAATTTATTGCAATTTTCCAAATCTAATTAGAACTTTCTCAAACTAAAGAAAAGTTATAATAATTTATATAATTTCATTGAATTTGAACTGAATTAGAACTGAATTAGAACTGAACTAGAGCCGAACTGGAACTAAACTAGAACTGAATAAGAACTGAAGTAGAACTGAACTACAACAAAACTAGAACCAAACTAGAACTAAACTAGAACTGAACTAGAACTAAATTAGAACTTAAATAGAACTGAACTAGAGTTGAACTGGAACTAAACTAGAATTTTATTTATTCCAGTTGAATTAAAATGATATCTTTTTCATAAGAATTTCATAAGATTTTATTATGAAATCTCAATTTCAAACTCTGTTATCAGTACATTTTAAAATATAACCTCTCAATTGTATATTTGTGTGTATTTAAATCCTAAATAACACAATAAAATTGTTAAAAAAATATATAAAAATCCTTAGAGACAACAGATGTAACTTTTTATATAAATTTCACAGAAATAAAAAATACTCATAATGAAGTTATAACCAAATTCACGTTCTCCTCTTCCACTTTTGATTATTTTGATTCCCTGCTACTCAAATAAGGCTCTAGTAAAATACAAATATTTTTGTGATCAAATAATAAACATACAATACTTTTATAATGACAACGGAAATGTAACTGATGATGCTTTTAGATAAACTTTAAAAAATTCCAGAAACAGAAAGAGAGTGAGAAGAAAAAAAAAACAAATACAAATAAACAGATACAAAATATTTTTTCATAAATAAATTCAATTCAAATGTTTAACAAGGGTATTCAAATAGAAAAATTTACAAGGTTTTGTTAAGCTCTAAAAGCATGAAGCAGAAGTGGAGGTGGAAGTGGGAGTTGAAAAATGTGATAAATATTAATGGAATATTTGTTTGACATTAAAGCGGTAAATTGACACTTTAAAATTTGTGTAAAATTTTGCTAGAAAAAAGAGTTTTATACATTTTGCTATACAACATGATTTTTTTACGTTGCCAGGTTGTGTTGAAAAAAAAATATCTAAAGAGAAATTTTAGAAACCTTTTTTTTTAAGAAATTTATGTGATATTTTTGAAAAGTACAGTGGAGAAGAATTTAGAATGAAATCTCCCTTAATTCTATGTTTGAAGTTAAAGATCAGACCTTATCTGATTTGCTTAAAAGAACAGAATAATTTCTCCCAAAACCAGTGTTAATTAAATCTTTATTATTCCTTAAATTACTTCTTAGGACTTTTCCCTTTTAGTTTCTGTCCCATTGTTCCATGTTAATTTAAAGTTTATTAGTAAATAAATTAATTTGTTTATTTCTTTCTACTAAATTGTTATTTAAAATCTCTACATAACAGACAGATTTTATGTACTCTTGGTATATGTATATATCACCTATATATATTTGGATTTTATTTATCATCTATGTATATATACACAAATATTCTCAAAATAATATTCTTCTCTCATATTTGTAAAAAAATACTGCTGCTATAAATGTCTGTCTTAAAATCATGATTTGTATTTATTTTAGTGTTAAGACATCAGCATATCGAACTTTTCAATTTAACTTTTTTTGTTGTTATAAAATATATGTTTTTATTATGATTGTTATTTGCTACAAAATACATATAAATATATATTTATATTCATATTGATTTTTTCTATATATTGAGTACTTGTATATGTATTTTTACTAACTATTTTTCAATTTGTCTGTCTAAGTGTCTTTCTATATTTCTCTTCTTTTTATACATGAATATTTATCCTTAAAAAATGTATTTAAGGGTTTAAATTCCTTTTTGTTGTAATTTGATTGTCTTTAAAAAAAATCAACTTCAAGTATTAATATCAATATTATATGTCAAATATTTTATTTTATTTTATTTTATTTTATTTCATTTCAATTGTAATTTTATATATATTTGATGTATTTAAGATAAAAAGGTTAAAGTTATGTATTTTTTAGCTTAAAGGTGTTGTTGTGTATTAAATTATGGGATAAGGATATTTTTTGGAAGTTTTAGATACTTTCTTCAAAAAAGAAGTTCTGTTTTTAAAACGAAAATTAAATTTGAAATAGAGTTTGAATTTAAATTTGTTTAGATACATTTGGATTTGAAGTACTTTTATTAATTTCACTTTATTCTATGAAACTTGAAAAAATTAAATAATTTATTTGCTCACGGTATGAACAATTGAATATTAGTCTCTCACAAAGGATTTTCATATATTGAATTCTTTTGGCGCTAGGTCCATACAACGCAAACAATTCTAGTTTCGACTTAATACCAGTGGACCAGTAGCATATTAAAATTTGGCATTAAAACTATATTTCACCTGCGAATATGCATCTAAAGGAATATTGCAATCTAATTCAACTAATTTAAAAATTTCATACAAGTTTTCAGTTTTCTTTTGGTAAAAATTTAAGCACTTTAGACTAGAGCCTATATAATATTTGGAATTCATTTAGCTAGTTCAGTGCTAGTTCAGTTCTAATACAGTTTTTATAGTTTAATTATAGTTCTTGTTCAGTTCGAGTTCAGTTATAGTTTAGTTCTTGTTAAATTCTAGTTCAGTTCTAGTTTAGTTGAAGTCCAGTTCTAGTTCAGTTCTGATTCAGTACTAGTTTAGTTCTAGTTCAGTTCTGGTTCAGTTCTAGTTCAGTTCTAGTTTAGTTCTAGTTTAGTTCAAGTTTAATTCTAGTTTAGTTCTTGTTAAATTCTAGTTCAGATCTAGTTTAGTTGAAGTCCAATTCTAGTTCAGTTCTGGTTCAGTTCTAGTTTAGTTTAGTTCTGGTTCAATTCTACTTTAGTTCTAGTTTATTTCTAGTTTAGTTCAAGTCTATTTCTAGTTCAGTTCTAGTTCAGTTCTAGTTCAGTTCTAGTTCAGTTCTTATGCAAATGAAAAATCCTTAATGAATCTGTCCTACTTAAAATCGTTTAAGCTACAAATTTTTAATATTTTAAGACTCATAATTTCCACTTTATTTCACTATAATAAATGCTGTGAAGCATACTGGACATAATTTCTAATTAACAACCTATAAGTATGCTTTTGAATTTAACTATTCATAAATAAGTTAAGTGCAGCATTTAATAAGTAATTAGTGTATAGAAAATTCGTTCTTGACCTACTAAAATAAACGCTTAATTTACTAAAAACAAAACTGCTGGTATAGAAAATAAAAATTTGTTTTCATAAAAATTTTCTCTACAGAACTCTCATTATAATATCAATAGCCTACTTTCAGGCAAATAACAGTTCGTATCATAACCTATTAACTTACTTAGATATAAGAGAATAACGAATTACAAAAGTAGACATAGAAAAATTTTCAAATTTTCAGTTTATGAACAATAAGGGTGATTGTACATGATTGTGTAAGGGGGAGGGTAAAAAGAATTCGTAAGCAGCTTTTTAATATACTTGACTAAATTTACGAAATCTTAAGTATTTATTTAATATCAATGACAAAATAATAAAATGATTTTTTTTCGATTTCAATTTCATCTAAACAAATTTTGAAGGTTTTATTATTATTTTGTTATTAAAACTTAATCATATTTCATTTGACGCTCTTGTATAAGTGTCAAAATAGCAAAGAGAAATAAGAAAATTTGCATATGTTTAGGCTGAAAAATAAAGGGGAGTTTATTGAAGAATATTCTGTATTCTTTTTTTGGGGGTGTCTGTTGTATTTTCAATATCTTTACAAATAAATTTTGATTTGTTATGTGGAATGTGAGCGAATGACAATATGTATGTATGTATGTATGTATGTATGTGGGTGCAATAGATTACACATTAATTTGCTACAGTTACTCAGAATGTCATATCCGGTTGTCAAGCATTTAAAAAGCAATTTATTATTCATATTTAGAAAATTTTGATTTCTTATATAGAAAATAAAACAAAATTCTTCTTTTTGTGGAAGAAAATTATTTTCTGTCAAGTCATGAAAATATTTTTGGGGTTAATGGGTAATATACATAAATTATATTTTAATTATTTTGTTTATTAAGGCAAACATGAAGGAATTTTGAAAATAACTGACATATTTAATTCAAAAGTTCAAAAGCTGACATTTGTTGCTAAATGAGAAAACTTACTTAACACTTAATTTTAAAAGAGATATTGCAAATTTTATAAAAACAATCAGAAGAAATTGTCTGAATTAAAGCTTTATTCTCGTCGGGCATCTTGATATTTTGGAACCCGCACAGCACTTGGCTATAGAGAACACGCCTTCTTGTATTGTTTACTTATATACAAAGCATAAGTATAGTTTAAAGACGATTCTGGATCTTCGATTTGAAAACTTACCACTTTTTTCAAAAATGTAAATGTAATGTACACGACTCTTTGTCCTAACCTTATTTTGAATTACATTATAACCATTTCCGTTAAGATTTCATCAGATAACAATGAAAAAAAGTACAAAGTTTTGAGCTAAACGACTTTTTTACCAGCGACCTAATATTGCCACCTTTTTGGAATAGTTTTATTTTTTTAATTCTAAAATCAGATAAATCTATTATTTTTAACTGAATCCTATAAATATAAGGTCCTTGGCACATTTTGAAAAAAGTTAAGGCCTTATTAACCGCCAGATGTAAAAGAAAAATCAAGTAAGAATGGCATTTTCGGGTGTGGCGAATCTTAAATAACTTCCAACATTACATAACATAACGCTTAATTTAGTATACGTTATTGCGCAAAAAAACCAATTAGAAGTTAGATCAGGTAATTTAAAAAAGAGCTAGAATATAATATGACCTGACATGAAAGTAACACATATACAATATAGAAAAACAATTATGGCGATTTTAAATGACATTGATAAATATGCATATATAAGTTAAAGGAGGCCAAACTAGTTTTCCGGAAAGGAGCGTTATAGCAAAATAGCAAAAAAATGTCGATATTAATCAAATTGAAATGTTTTTAATTAGACTAATTTTTTGCTATTGTAGAACCTTTTATATATAAGATTTCTTTTGTCTCGAATCATGAATGACTTTTGGCGAATTATCAAATAAACCATAAGTCCATGGTGTCCTTTTCCTTTGACCAGCTAGTTTTTTTTTTCTAAGTTATAACCAAGCATGCAAAAGTTACAGATACAAAGTTTTGGAACTGGTCCGCTGTTAAGGATATATTTCTTTATATTGTTGGAGTCAGATTTTATTTAATGCCGTTAATTTTTTTCTTTAAAAGCAGCAGAAAATAATATGATTTAATTAAGGAATATTTGCGTGACAGACAGAATGTTTCCATAAAATGGAATGGTGGATAGACAGATAATCAGAAATATTCGAAAATGATAAAGTGTAAGAATATTTGTCCTTAAGGGTGTTATTACATATATAACACCAAGAAGGAATCGTTAAAGTTGTTAAAACTTCATTCAATACTTGAGATTCAGATCAGATTTTACTTTTGCTAAAAAGTAACATTGGAACTTTCTCCAATAAACTTCAACTTTTTCCTGTGTCCTCCTCATACTTCAAAAGCATCTTTTTATTTCTTAAAAGCTTAAGTTAAAATTTTTCCAACAAATTTTCAATTTGAAATTCAATTTTAATTGTAAAAATGAAAACAGCTTTTTTTTGTTTTATTTTTGCTAAAATGTTCAAACTCTACAACTATAAAATAAATTGAAGACAAAGTTAAAATTTTATTATTTCTCTCCAAAAAAAGTTCAATGACATTTTTTGACTTCGCAAGAAAAAAAATGCGCATCAAATTGCATCAAATTGTCGGTATGTCAGTTTGTATTAATATATGTGTCTCTCTCTCTTTTGAAACAAAACTCCATTTAACAACATATTTTTTCTTGTTGTATTTTTAGTTCCTTATCTTTTATTGTATAGAATTTATTTTCTGTGTTTTTTTTTTTCGAAATTGTAGTTTGTTTCGAATAAAATTTTAAACGAAAATAAAGTAAATATTTTATGTGACACTTAAATGTCAGTGACTTACCGTCCTTTTTCTGTTGAATGGTGATACCATCTAACTGTTTTTTGTTTTAGAACTTCGGGAACTTTAACAAAACATGACAAATGTAATGTTTGGCCATATGAAGCTGTAATACGTTTCTTTAAAACACTCGTATCACAAATACCGGATGTTTCATTGGCAACATCCTATGAAAAGTAAATGAAATAAAGGAAAAATAATAAAAAAAATTTGTTAAAAATTTTATTTATTTTAAGGTTTACATATGTAGACTATAAAGGAATGTTAAGTTAACTATTTACCTGCAGTAAACCCAATTGATATGGCTTGCAAGTGCCAGCTTCTTTATCCCAGCCACAATAGGGATCGGAGACACAACGGAAACAGGAGTCATAACGTCTTACACACATTGCCAAATCGATTTGTTTAACCACATGATCTGTAGCCAAATACAATGAACCAGTCTTTTGACTTATGCCCATCTCACGTATGGGTTCATTGTTGGCCACTTCCAAAACATCCAAAAGATTCGAATGTCTCTTGCCATAGCGTATAAATTGTACAATCTTATATATGTTACCCGTAGCCGTTCCAATGAAATAAACCAAATATTCTTGATTTAGTTTGTCAATTCGTATTCTGCAAAGAATATAACAAGCAAGAGGGGGATAAAATAAATAATAAAATTAAATTAAAAGTTTTTCTCTTGCTTAAGAGTTTCTTATTTAAAGTTTTTTCTCTTAAACAGAAAATTTAATTTCATTTTTTAAACTACTTAACTCCTTGTTAAAATTATTTTATTTAGTTTATTTTTTATTAAACTTTTCCTGGAAAATAAAAAATAGAAAACCATTTAAATGCTTTAACTTTAACCCAGTTTTAGCTTAAGCAACAGCAAAATCAACAACAAAATCACAAATTTATCTTATTTTATTAAAATTTTGTTTTTCCCTTTAAAGAAAAAAACTTTATTTTCTGGTTTTCACCCTACGCCAACATAGGTTGTGACGATATTACGCGTTTATGGTGATGTCTGTAACATACAGAAGGAATGGTGTCACACCCTCCTTTAAATATACCGTCCGTCTTTCTGTCCATGTAAACATTGTGAACATTTTACAGATCGAAATTTTTGAGATATCTCGATGAAATTCTATACATATTATAATTTTCGCCTGAGGACAATGCCTATTCAAACTAGCAGTGTTTGGACCAATATTTCAGGTACTTTCCATACAAATGTGCTTCCGATATGAACACAAAAATCTTAAAAATAAAGCAATTTTAAGCAAATTTGATAAAAGTAAGTCCTGTGATATTCTAAAATGAAAAATCTCACACATACGTTGGTGTTGTAATAAAAGTTACATAAAAGTACAAAACAGAAGTCTGTGGACGAGGGTCGATCTATAATATACGAGAGTCGTTTTTTAATTTTTCATAAATATCACTTATAACTGTTGTTGAGGTGTTGAATATTGCATAGTCGGACTAAACTGACTATAAAATTCTTATTTTTATACCCTCCACCACCACAAGTGGTGAGGGTATATTAAGTTTGTCATTCTGTATGTAACGCCAAGAAGGAATCATCTCAGACCCAACAATGTATATATATTATTGCATCAAATCAAAAACTGAGTCGATTTAGCTATGTCCGTCTGTCCGTCTGTCCGTCTGTCTGTCTGTTGGAAACATTCTCACGCCTAGAATAATTGACCGAATTCAATAAAACTTGGCCACATTATTTGTTATTGTCCTAAGCAGTTTGCTATTTAAAACCAGCTATATCGGTTTATAAGCAAAGAAGTTATAGACCGATATCTGAAACAACCTCAAAATTTCAAAAATGAACTCTTATAATTTCTTCTAAAAATGTAATTGGACTAAAACAAAAAATTAATTTTAGCATACAATTACACGTGCTTCATCATCGTGCCAAAAATTATCAAAATCTGATTAACCGGAAAAAAGTTATAGGCTATAATATGCAAGATTTTGATACACCCCAAACTCTTTGTGTCATATGGACCGCAATTTTTAAGATAATTTACTCAAATTTGTCACAACTAATTTTTAAACCATTCTTAATATATGTTATAAATTTTATTAACATTGGTCCATATTTTGATATAGCTCCCATATAACGCCATTTCCCGGAATATGATTTATAGCTCATAAAACTCTTAAATTGGAACCAATTCTATTGAAATTTGGCACAAATAATTGTTTAACTATTTTAAATATATACTATAAATTTTATTTACATGGGTCCGTATTTTGATATAGCTCCCATATAACGCCATTTCCCGGAATGTGATTTATAGCTCATAAAACTCTTAAATTTGAACCAATTCTTTTGAAATTTGGCACAACTGATTTTCTAGCTATTTTAAATATATGTTATAAATTATATTAACATGGGTCCATATTTTGATATAGCTCCCATTTAAGGCCCCTTCCCGGAATTTGATTTATAGCTCATAAAACTCTTAAATTGGAACCAATTCTATTGAAATTTGGCACAAATAATTGTTTAACTATTTTAAATATATACTATAAATTTTATTCACATGGGTCCGTATTTTGATATAGCTCCCATATAAGGCCCCTTCCCGGAATGTGATTTATAGCTCATAAAACTCTTAAATTTGAACCAATTCTTTTGAAATTTGGCACAACTGATTTTCTAGCTATTTTAAATATATCTTATAAATTATATTAACATGGGTCCATATTTTGATATAGCTCCCATATAAGGACTTTCCCGGAATATGATTTATAGCTTATAAAACTTTTAAATTTGAACTAATTCTTTTGAAATTTGGCACAATTATTGTTTCAACTATTTTAAATATATATTGTGAATTTTATTAATATGGATCCATATTTTGATATAGCTCCCATATAAGGCCCCTTCCCGGAATTTGATTATAGCTCATAAAACTCTTAAATTGGAATCAATTCTATTGAAATTTGGCACAAATAATTTTTTAACCATTTTAAATATATACTATAAATTTTATTCACATGGGTCCGTATTTTGATATAGCTCCCATATAAGGCCCCTTCCCGGAATGTGATTTATAGCTCATAAAACTCTTTAATTTGAACCAATTCTTTTGAAATTTGGCACAATTAATCTCTTAATTATTTTAAATATATACTATAAATTTTATTCATATGGGTCCGTATTTTGATATGGCTCCCATATAAGGCCCCTTCCCGGAATGTGATTTATAGCTCATAAAACTCTTAAATTTGAACCAATTCTTTTGAAATTTGGCACAATTATTGTTTTAACTATTTTAAATATATACTATAAATTTTATTTACATGGGTCCATATTTTGATATAGCTCCCATATAAGGCCCCTTCCCGGAATTTGATTTATAGCTCATAAAACTCGTAAATTGGAATCAATTCTATTGAAATTTGGCACAAATAATTTTTTAACCATTTTAAATATATACTATAAATTTTATTCACATGGGTCCGTATTTTGATATAGCTCCCATATAAGGCCTCTTCCCGGAATGTGATTTATAGCTCATAAAACTCTTTAATTTGAACCAATTCTTTTGAAATTTGGCACAATTAATCTCTTAATTATTTTAAATATATACTATAAATTTTATTCATATGGGTCCGTATTTTGATATGGCTCCCATATAAGGCCCCTTCCCGGAATGTGATTTATAGCTCATAAAACTCTTTTATTTGAACCAATTCTATTGAAATTTGGCACAACTAATTTTCTAGCTATTTTAAATATATGTTGTAAACTTTATTAAAATGGGTCCATATTATGATATAGCTCCATTATAACGCCCCTTCTCGAGTAAATAAAGACCAATTCTACTGAAAGTCGACACAATTATTTTGCTAACTGTTCTGAAGATATTATATTAATTTGCCCTGTATCGGTCCAAATTTTCCTATAGCTCCCTTATAACGGGATTTTCCGGAAAACGGATTAGAGTTTATAAAACATTTAAATAAAGATCAATTCCATTAAAATTTAGCACAATGATTTTTCTAACTATAATCAAAGTATATTATAGATATGAACAATCTTGGTCCAAACTTCGGGAAGGGGTCTTATATGGGAGCTACATATAAGACCCCTTCCCGGAAAATAGTTTTGAGCTTATAACAAGCATATTTTTTGTTTTTATACGCTCCACAGTGCAAGTGGTAGAGAGAGAATATTAACTTTGTCATTCTGTGTGTAACGCTAAGAATGAATTATTTCAGACCCCATAATGTATATATTCTTGCATCAAGTCAAAATCTCAATCGATTTTCGTCAATCTCTTTGTCTGCTCACATCCGCAAAAATTAACAGAGCTCAATGAAAATTGGTAGAAAAAAGGCAGTTAATAGAAAAATTTTATAGCATAAATTGTAACTAATTTTATGACTAATTAAGTATTTCTGTGTTATATACATTTGTGAGTATATGTGTGTCTATGGAACCTAACGTATTAACTTTACACGAATTTGTGGTGGAGGGTATTTAAGATTCGTTATAGCGGAATATAGCATTCTTACTTGTTTTTTTTTATATTTTTTTGTGGCTTTAACAATTTTGCATTTACCAGCAGCTTAAAATATAAATTCTAAAATTGTTTTAAATTTATCTCGAAGAAAAAAATTATTTAACTAAAATTTATTTCTTTTAAAAGTTTTGTATCTTTTTCTCGTTTTTATCATTTAATTTTTCTAAAAAGGAAGAAGACTAAAATAGTATTTATTGTGTAAAAAAAAACATTCTCAAATTACAGTAATTTTGGTTATTTAAAAAACATTACCCCAAGAACCATTAACAGAAGTCACAACAACTACTACAAAAACAGTTCAAAGGAGGCAAAAGAAAAAGAAAACATAAAAGAATACATTAGTAGAAAGAATAATATCTACAAAAAATAAGCATTTCTTAAATGAACTTGGTCAACAAGGACATATTTCAAAAGCAGCCAACAACAAAAAGAGAAGAAAAAGCAAAAAACGACAAACTAAAAAGGGTCAAGCATTTAAATTCTAAGAGAAAACCCAGCAAACCGTTTAATCATTGAATTTTCCTCCATTTTTTTAATTTCTTTGTATATCTAAACTAATATTGATCAACATCGGAGTTCGACTTTATAGAAAGAGAATATTTTTTGGAATTGTAAGTTTGTAAAAGTGTTCGTATTCAAACGTTTTGAGGACTGCAAATAATGTCCTAATTAAATTGAAGACCAAGTATTTTTGTACCAAAAAGATCATTTGTTCTCATTACATTATTGTCTTACAGGGAACCTCGATTTTTAGTTGTTAGGCTGCCACCACATTTAAATTATCCCAATTACTCAGAATCTTCTTATTGAGCTGATTTAACCATCAAAGTACACTTTTTGAAGTTATCTTGATAAGGGTCAAGCGACCAACCTCATTGAAATAAGTAAAAATCGGTTCATGATTTAATATAGCCGCCAGAAAAATAATCGTGATATCGATATTTGTTAGCATAAATATATAACAAATATCGATATCATAATAATTTAAAAATCGGAAAAAGGAAATATACGAGAGTGGTTAGATAATTTTTCAAAGGTGCTACTTACAGCCAAAAATATGGTGAATGTTATTTTATAATCGAATTTCATCGAATCTTTTTCTCTTTTCCCGTGATTTTTTTGTTCCGGGAATTTAAGAAAAAGTTTGTTATTCCCGTGAATAAATTAGAGTATCACATATTCCATAAAACTAAATTTTTTAATAATTTACTAATTGAGAAATTTTTAAATTATAGTAAAAATAAATAGAAATCTTATAATTTTTAAGCTTAACCCCCTACTCCGAAATGAAGCATAATATGGGACCTATAATTAATACATATATTAAAGTCAGTGAGAAAAAAACTGTATCAAATTTAAATTAAACTCTTTCATATATAAGAAATTTATATGATTAAAAGTTTATTTCTGATAAGATTTTTGTATTGGAGCTGGGCCAAATAATGGTTCCAGCTAATCAAATTTGTTTTTCCAATTGTAATCAATATTATTCACTGATATTCTTTTAAACCGATTGAGATGACATTTGATTTATGCCTGAAATATAAGTCGATAACTATTTTGCTATTAGAATGATATAACAGGAAACTGCTTAGAATAAAAAAATCTGGCCAAATTTCGTTGAATTCTAAAATTACTTCTCTAAAATTCTTGATAGAATTTTTTTAAAATTTACAAAAATGAAATCATGTCAAAAATCTTCATTTTATTTACACATAACAAGTTAGGATGTTATTGTCTCTGAAGCCCAACTATGTAATACCCTACATCACAATATTATGAAAAATTAATGAACGACTTTATTTTATTTTCATAGAGATATCTGTAGACTGCTCACAAAGTTTACATGGACAGCCGGGCCGCCGCTGAGGCTATTTTGCCCATGAGTAAGGAAACGAAATTCTGTATCCGTATAAGAATTCGATTTTGGTAAAAATCCTTTAATAAATTCATTGATAACATATCCGTCAACATTTTGTTAATAATTTTTGATTTTAAAACTACCAAAGAATTTTAATTAAATTTTATAAAGCCTGTCAATCACAAAGCTCAAAAGCTTTAAACAGTTGTGTGCATTCCTTTAGTCAAATTCACAGTAAATGCTTACAATTGCATTCTCTATAATATATTTATTCAACAAAGGAATAAAGTTATGAATTTTTATTATTTTGTTATAAAACAATAAGAAAATCTTAAATCTGAAATTCATATTTTCTGCTTACTTGGTTATTTTTGATTACAATTGCATTTTGGCTCGTATTCTCTGTGGCCTCTTTTATGTTTTCTTTATTTTCATTATTTTTTTCACGATTTTTTTTTTTTTTTTGAAAGCGAATATTTTTGTTGTGTGGCATCAACTTTTGTTTTTGGCAATATTACAGAGAAAAAACCCAAAGAAATCGACAAAAGAAGAAAAACCCAAAAATTCCCATGCAAGATTCTATTCGAATTGTAAATGTTGTCATTGTTGCTGTTACAATTTTTCTTTTGATTCAACACAAGTCATTGTATGAAATTAAAGAATAAATATACTATAAATATTATTTTGGGAGCCACTTTTAAGGAACACGCACACACAACACACATAGAGTTGCAGGAATTAAACAGAAAAGAAATATTTTAAATTCTTGACCACAAAAAGAATCGTTTTTAAAAATGCCGCATGCCACAAAAATAACAAGAACAATAAGTACAACATTTGGTCTTAAACTGGAAGTGAAATAAATGATTTTGCAGAAGAAGGCAAAATGGAAAGAAAACAAAAAGAAATAAAGAAATTGTCATATACTTACTTGTCCACAACCAATTTGGTCAAGATAATATCACGTTTATAAAATACTGGATTGCCGAATTCATGATCGATTGCTTTATCCATTAAAGGATGTTTGCGTATAAAATTCAACACCAGATCAGGCAAAGCTGATGTGTCATTCACACATGTACCCGGACGTGGTTCAGGAACTTTGGAATTTAAGACCGGTAACCAGGCAGAGTTGGAGGTGGCTTGTTCTTTAAATTTACCTGCAATAAAAAAGAGAAGAAGAAATATTTATTATAATTTAAAATGCCATTTAAATAAATTATATAACCCCCATTCCCAAGCAAATATTTATTCAAAATATCAACATCGAAAAATGACTTGTCAACACCTTTGGAATTTTAGTTCATTTTTCTATATTTTTCTTATACTTTAATTTGAAATCAACCATAAACTACAATTTAAATGCAGTTTATGCATTTTCATTTCTTGGCTTTGAACCCTCTTCCCTCTCTTGCACTTAATGGGATTTTTTTGATATTATTTTCTCTTTGTGCTATTGTGAGTAAAACACTTTAATTTTTCCCTCATTGCTTTATGCCACATACAACGCTTTCCGTTTCCGTAAACGTATTCAAGAAAAAATGGGAGAAAAATAAAACACAACTACACACACACACACATACAAAAATGAGAATGAATGAAAATAACTGTTTTTGAAAGTTTTGTTTTGTTAGGTATTGTATATGCAAAGAGTGAGATCGAATAATTCTCAACATACATTTATGTTAAAATAAACGAAAGCACTAAATTTACAGTTCACAATAAAAATATGTTTATAACTTTAATCACTAGTGATGGAAATTTGAACCTTTTTCGTAAACCCTTCCATTAACGTTTTTATAGTGCATTCTGTCATTCTGTTTTAACATCTCCGTTCTACTACCATATTTTTAGAAACCCTTTTTGTGTTTTACACTGCTCTTTCTCTCTACTGGTCTTAACTCCAGACGGTTTGAAGGATTTGCACCTCTTGATGCAAATAAAACATTATTATTCTTGTACCACACAATGGTTTGTTTGCTCTAAGGACAGGATGTCAATTTAGGCCAAAAGTGGACACGCTATGAAGTATATGAATGAAATATGTTTTTTATAAACATGTCTTTTTGGTATATATTGACTCTATTGAAACAAATGTTTGACTTTTTTGCGGCAACTGCATATATCTTGCCACATCAAGAACTTTTATGGAAAATTTTAATTCTTTTGGGCCCTAAACTCTTCTTCTATATTCTATCGAACATGAACAACGTACAATTTTTGCTCAGGAAATTTTGCCAACCACTTTGAAAACTTGACTTCAATATCTGTGATCAGTTTTTGGCCTCAAAATTTTTAGCAGCGTTTTATCAGGAACTTTTTGAGCCTTGCATTAGTTTTAACCTTCCGCACCAAATAGTCCAAGCTATGGGCATATCCGGCTGCTTTCCTACCGGATGTGTTGGGAGCTCCTTTGAAAATGATTTTTATTTTTATTTTCTTGGTTTTAAAAACATCTTGTAAATCATTCCTGAAGCAGGTTTTCTACCAACGGACAAGTTCTTCCGATACTGTTTAATAACATTAGAAACAACTTGACAGCAGATCCTTGAATACTTGGTCAACTTTTTGTAGGACCAAGATAGGTTTTATTGAAAATTTTTAATTTGATAAAAAATTAGATAAAATTTGTATTTAAAGTTTGTATGAAAAACGTATACTAAGAATTTTTCAATCTCACTCCTTATGTGTGTGTGTATGTATATGTTCTCAAAATTCATAGCTTTATATGAATGTGTATATTTTTATTCTTTAATATTTATTTCATTTTATTTTTCTTTTATTTCAGTTGGAAAAAATGCATTTTATATAAAATTCTTTAGTATTCTGAATTATTCTTTATTTTTGTTATTTTTATAAAATTTATTTTATTTTTTAATATATGTTCTTATTTTATTTCATGGGTTCATGCAAATGTGACATGAAGAGTGCATGCTCAAACATGCATATAAGGCATAGTAAAAGTTGTTTGTTTTCTAGTAAGAAAAAATCGGTTAAAAAAAAAAAAAAACAAAAGAGAAATGTTTTGGAAATTATACACGATAGAGTTTTCCTGGATTTTTCCGTGTAATTTCTTATTTTTGCTACTTTGTACAGCGGAAAAAAACATGTGTAAATGTCACGTGTTTTTAACATTAAACGTGTTGTTTTCTGTTTGACTTTTAACAGGCAGAAAAAAACAAGAATAAATAAAAACTAATACTATAAACACAATACAAATAAAGAGATATATTTGCATATGTATATGTGTGTTTTGTAACCGAATTTAAAATATCTTAATTCATATATTTGTTCAGCTGCTATTTAAAGTATACAGAAAAAGACTATTATGAAGGCATACAATGATGTTTTGGAAATAATTCTGTAACTTTGAAACAACTGAATATTTTATTATTAAATTTTACAAGGACATTTCATAAATGTTTTTAAATTGATTAACTGAAGTTCAGTCTCATCTTGAGTCCAGAGCATGAAGGATGGATCTATAAAATTGGTCACCTGGGATATATTTTATTTAAATTTAATTGCAGTTATTTAGCAGTGAATTAGTTTTGATAAATTTAAAACAGCGTTATTTAGTATAAAGTATGATAAATGGTACAATTTACTTAAAGTTTTCCCTACACAACATTGGTATTTACATATGGTAACTACGAAGCCGGAAGCTGTTTAAAATAGAAATAATTCGTGTATAATTTGAAACTTATTTCAAAAGTATTTTTGTGCTAAATTAAACTTATTTTATGTTTAGAACTTTTATGAACTTAAAGCCCCCTTTCGAGGACAAAATTTGTATTGGGGTTTATGTGTAATAATGAAACCATCTTCAAAAATTTTAAGAAGCATCCTTCTAGACCAAAATAATGACGCATGGAAAATTTCATCAAGATATCTATATAATTGTGACCTACAATTTGTTAACAATGACTACATAAAAAAACTGACTGAAGGTGACTCTTAGTTGAATGGCATAATGGGAGTTATCCCTTTAACAAATATCCACATAAATTTAGAATACCAATGGTAGCGTCAGTTAGATTCCATTAAATTTGATTAAATTCGTTACAAAATGCGCATCAGAAAATTTATTTTAAATATTTTTAACGCCATTTTAAATGGAGTGTTCTATATCTATTTGGAAATGTTTGTTTAACACTTTTCTTATTTTAACGAAATAGTCTGAGTATTCAAGCGTGAAAGCATAAAATTCCATCCACTGTCTAAAAAAAAATTCTATATTAAAATTTGAGCCCAAGAATTCTGATGTCTGAGTTTGAATGCAAGAGAACCAAATCTTTTCATCCACATTTGATCGGTCTTATTTTTGTGATTCTGCGGTCCGATTTTAATGTCTTATAATTGTTTCTTAGTTGGCTGCATCATTGATTTTGCTGCTTCGCATATGCCATATATTATCGTATTTTCTCCACTTTTGATAAGTTTATTTGGTACCAAATAAAGAAATTATCTTTAGACCATAATTGATTTTGCTAATAGAAGAAAACACCCTTTTGATTCTTTCAAATATCTATAATTTTCTTGGCGTGTTAGATAGCCAGCCTCAGCGTTGATGATCGGCTTTACATAAAAGTTTTAGTACTAAAAGTTAACCACTACAATGTAAAGAATTAGTATTTTGTCGGATTTAAGCTTCATTTCTGATACTCGATTTAAAGGTCTTTGAATTTTATTTTGGTAGAAACAAAATTTCTTTGGAAATGGTTTGACTTCAAAGCAATACTTCAGGCTTTATTAGGTGACCAGGCCTCACTTTGGTTTTTATGTCGAAACCACTTCTACTGAAACACGTAAACCATTGGTCATTTAATTTTGAGTCAAATCGATGAACCTTATACAAATTATACACTTTTTGTTTGGAAGAAATCACTTGCTAGATTTTAACATACAAAATGTTTATCAGGACAAATTTGACTTAAATTCTATTGCCATAATTTTTCTTATTCTCCTCATCTGAGTGTGCAATAAAACTTTAAACAATTCCTCGTTGCATATTTGAAATTGTATAAAATACGTTTCAATATTTTTATAACAAAATTTTATTGCTCCATTTTTTCATAACATTAAATTTAATTTTACAAACGCTTAAGCGGCCTTAAATTTAATATTACTTTTATTATTTTTTTGTGCAAACGCATTCCATTAAGCAAAAAATAAACTTTTCAGACTCTTTTTCTATATACATTTCGAAGATTTTATGAACATTAACTTTTAACTTTTGCAAAGAAAAAAATTATTTTTACGTAATACTGTTTATACCCTACACCACCATAGGTGGTGGGGGTATTATGCGATTGTGCAGATGTTTATAACGGGCAGAAAAAATAGTCCTACCAACACTTTTAAGTATACCGTTCGACTCAGACACATTTCCTGAGTCGATTTAAGCACGGACGGAAGAACGGCTGGCTGTCGATGTAAAGCTTGTTTGCAGGTCGCAGTTTTAAAGAATCATTAGTGAAATGTAGCCTCTTGAAATTGATTATAATCGGTCCATTATTTCATATAGGCCCCAATACAAATGTCCCCCCGTAATGAGGTTTTTAGTCCAAAAAATCCCTAATTATAAAATGAAATTAAGTCTTATTATATTCTAAATGTGCCAAAGGATCGTTTTATTATTTTTCATATTGGGTATTGTAAAATAATTTAGCCAGATTAAAATAAATATAAGCCAAAACCGCTCATATAACCTTACTTCTCATTTAACCTTCCACAAAAAGTCGCTAAATGGCATAAATTTCACACAAATGTTAGAATCGCAATAATATATTGCACCAATTTGCATATATATCCAACAATATGGTCTAGGGTATTACATAGTCTAACTTGACCGACTAAACATTTTTACTTGTTATTAAAGAATTTAAGATTTTTACTATAGCGACAGTAATACGGTTCAGCGATTTTTTAGGTAAAAAATAAAGAAATATTAAAGAAAAAAGTATACATGAAGCGAACATTTTTCTTAATAACAATTTCTAACACTGACATACCCAGACACACACACACATCTGTACGTATATAACACATAAACATTAAACTTAAAGCCATATGTGTATAAAGGTGGTTGGCAGTGTGTAGAAATAATATATATTTTTTCCCAACTTTTCAGGTGCTACATTTAGTTTTTTTATTTGCAGCAAAAATGGAAGAAAAAAAATTTGCAAAATAAAAACTTCACTTTAAGAATTTATAGCTGCTACAATAAATCGTAACACACTTGCAAGCATTTGTGTTATATACATACATATGTACTATTACATATAAGAAATGCTGCTATCTTACTAATACCAACAATATTTCTTGCCACCCTTTTTTATAACCTGTAAGTAGCAAAGGTTTTTGGGGTATGTTGAGTTTGTATTGGTATTTGCAGCATAAAAAATATTCTTGTTGGAATGTAAGTTTTAGAAATCCGTTCAGATTTAATTTCGACTTCAAATATCGTGGTTTTAAAAGGTATCGTTTTAAAATTTAGCTTATGCTATAATTTTGAGAAAACTAGAAAATCTTAATGGAGTCATTTCCATCATAAATATTGTTAGACTGACAATGATCTTGTTTTAACTCAATTTATAGATATCTAATCAGATTTAAATCCGGATCGATGTATGTCCATCTGCCTGAACATAGGAACTTTTAAAGTACATCACATATTTTTGAAGTTATTTTACTCAAATTTATTTTTGCATATTATTTGGATCCAAAAGCAAGATTAAATGATTTCATTTCTGACATAAGTTAATTAAGCACAAAATAACCAGTCGATCGACTTAGATCTGTCGTCCATCTGGTTGTTGTTTAAGAGACCGAGTCGAGATCGCAATATTGGACATTTGCAAAGTATATAAATTAATCTGAAATCACTTTCTCAGGCGATTTAAAGGTATTTGTTCGCCTGTCTGGTTGTCATAAAATGAAAAATAACATTCCATGTAAAATTTGACAACGAAATTAAGATTACATTATTGAAACCTACTTAACTATATCTCCATAAAATAACCAAATTTGGAATCTTTCCAAATTAATTTATAATGCCTTTCTGACCGTCTGTCTGTATACGAAAACATTGTGGTCCAAATAGAGACTGTTGTTTCGATGATTTCTTCAATAAATTGTTATAATAAATATATTATATTACATGGATAAGAATTATAGAATTTTGATCAGTTTCCAGTTCACTTGTAAGACCAATTTTTTAAAATCCCTGATAGTTTTCAGGATCTGCCAGAACAAACATTTCGTCGTTCATTATGAAGCAAAATTATTTTTTTTTTCAGAAATCTTGACCGCAATTTTCGTTCTCTGTTTTTAATAGCGTTCCTGTAGGTTGTGTGAAAAGGTTATTACGATCATCACTGAACTCACCGGTTGAATTTCACTAACCATTTTCACATACTTTTCCATCACATTAAATGGTAATTTGTATACCATGTCCGTCTGTCCTTTTATCCGTCTGTCTATTTTTCTGCCTGTTGGAACGTCCACTATTTCAGCAGCTTTCCTGTCAGGAACATTGGTAGGCTGTGGGTTTTAAACTTGCATTAGCTTTAACTTTTCTTACAAAACTGGCTGAGCTGGGTTACTTTCTTATCGGATGTATTAGGAGCTTTTCTGAAAATGCTTTTTCTAATTTTTAGCTTTAGAAACACCTTATGGTCCATCCATTCCACGTGATTCAGGTATTTTATCAACGGACAAGTTCTCCAGGTAACATTAATTAACATGAGAAACAGTTTAAGGAGATTATTTTGAATTCTTGGCTAATTTTTTGTAGGGCAAAGTAGAGTTTTTTTCGAAAATATTTAATAATTTTAGTATGCACCTGTTTTCGGTCACTTTTTTAATCTGATTAAAAACTGACATATTTTACAAAGGAAACTTGATTAATAACGAAATAATACTTTGGTTTATAGTTTTATGAAAAACGAATGCTAAGAATTTTCGATCTCACTCCTTATATTAGGCTCATTTAAGTAGGATGGTCAAAAATATAATTACTATTAATTAGAATCGATCATATCAGTTATATTTACTGATATAAATTGTAAAGTCGACCATGACTCTGTAAATACTTTTATACCCTTCAAATATTTTTTCTATATTTTCTAATCTTATAAAAAATACTTTTTTCCTTTACTGTAACACAAGTTTTTCTTCTCCCTTTTCCCAGATTCCAGTAATTTAGTGCCACATTTAGTTTAGTTTAAGTAATTTACCTTCAAAAGCGGCATTTATGTCGCGTATATCGTAACTGCAAACAGCTGAGCCCACAATGCCATGTGTGTTTGTTGTAAATGTTGCATAGAATTTTGTATCATCATTTGGCATTTTATAGACCGATTGGATTTCATTGAAATAGAATGGAAATTCACTTGATATACTGCAATTGATGCGTGCCTTTAAATATGTCGCCCAATTTTGTCCTGTCATATATTTGCCACCACGATCATTTTTACACACACGTGCAATACGTGAGTAAATGGCCTTGCCACAATTGATATATTCCACGGCATGCTTCGCGAAAGAAGAAATAGACATAATCACCAATATCAAAGGAGCCTACAAAATTCGGTTCTATAGAAAGAAAAAAAGGAAAAAGGAAACAAAAAA
Organism: Cochliomyia hominivorax; assembly: GCA_004302925.2. Classification (NCBI taxonomy): domain Eukaryota; kingdom Metazoa; phylum Arthropoda; class Insecta; order Diptera; family Calliphoridae; genus Cochliomyia; species Cochliomyia hominivorax. Next base: position 49,699,212 of record PYHX02000494.1, on the reverse strand, counting down.
TATGTTTAGTAGTTTTCTTAT
>PYHX02000494.1:48326361-48367938 GCA_004302925.2 Cochliomyia hominivorax | reverse complement strand
TGACAATTTTCGAAAGCACTTTGTTTGAACTTGCCTTAGATATCATCTATATCTTTTCAGGACTATAACAAATACCCAACCCGAATTTATCAATTATTATGGATGTAAGCGACAGACAGACGGTCATAGCTAAATCGACTCAGAATTTGATTTTATGCCAGAATATATATGCACTATGAAACTCAGTGTAGATTCCTTAGCGTTTCACATGGAATGACAAAATAAATATACCCTCTTCACCACTTGTGTTGGTGGAGGTTATAATAAAATCCATAATCCAATTACTAGACTTTTCATTAATTAAATCAAATGTAATTAAGTCTTTAATTTTCTATACGAATAAATATTTAAGTTGTATTCTTTTTCATTACAAGAAAATTATTTCAAATTATTTTAGTATCAAATAATCAAATTATAAATTAACATCAAGTATGATGAAATGAATTGAAAAAAAAATCAGAAAATTTTGAATCATAATACAAATATGAGAAATACAGAAAAAAGTAATATAATTAAATCTTGTGGCACTCAGATTTATTAATGAACCTTTAGAATTCCAAACTTCTCAGAATGAATGAATGAATGAAAATGAATGAGAAAAATTTATAAAATTTTATTAAAAGCAACAAGAATCAAACTGAAATGAAAAGTAAACGATGAACTCATATGAATATGGGAATTTGAATAAATTCATAATAAAAAAAACAACAATAACAAATAATAAATAACAGAATATGGACAAAAGTCAATATACCCACAGAACCAAATATGTGTATGCATTACTATTTATTTGTTTATGTATTTATTATTCAATAATACATTACACTGAAAGAAACTGATTAGCAATTTTATTAAAGACATTTTTTTTAGATTTTTAGAATATTTGTTATAGGGACTGAGGTCAAAAATTCTTAACACACATTTTTCATTAAAATCTTTGAACCAAGTATCGTAAGATATTTTTTTTATCACGTTACCTTTGTAAAACATGTCCAACAAATGAATATATAGTTAATCTGATTAAAGTGAATGACCAGAAAAAAGACAGAAATTTAAAGGTACCGGTGGAACTCGTGCATTTATACAAAAAGGAATATTCCACATGATGTTTCTAAAGCCAAAAAATGGAAGGAATTTTCAGAAGAGCTCCCAACACTCCCAACATTACAGAACGTTGCTAAAAATTAAGACTTTAAAATAAAATTTCCCAAAAGAGGTCAATCATTAGTGCTCTATAATTTCCGAAATTTACATCAAGTAATGTATACAAAACAGGCTGCTTCCATTCACAAGACTTCATTATGTTTCAAATCTTTGGTCTAACTTGGCATTCTATCACTATGGTAAACAAGCTCTTGCGTTGTACCAATTTTGTTGAACGATTTCAATATTTCTGAAAGTTATAAAGGTAATAAAAAATTTCGGTAGGTTCAGGGACAGAAGCAACCTCCATACAAAGCAAGAGGTATTTATATTACTTCTAACTTATTATCCCGAGAACCAGTTTCACTAGATAATATGAAGGCCGGATGAGATCAGTGATATTATTAAGCTTTCATCTTAATTACTTTCTCAAGAAATAGTTTTTCTGGACAATATGTTAGATGGATATGATCAATGGGAGAGGTAACCCCAATATAATACAAATATTAAATATTGATTATCGGAATTATTACAGTGATTAATCACTTTCTTGTGTAGTGAAAAATTTCAGAATAGATACAGATTGAATTATTTAATTTAGTCCCAATCTATTTCCTGTGAAATATTTTTGCTACAAAAGCATTACACTGATGCATGTTCCCATGAACGCATTTAATTTTTTTCTCTTTTTCTTTTGTTGTTTTCACTCAAGAGTAAAGTTGTAAATTCTCCGGAAGAGTAATCTATAATATCAGATAAAATTATAGTGTTCGGAAATCAACCAATTAATTAAGGCAGTCCTTACTCATACTCCTCTTATAGGCACGATTTGAGATTGAACACTTTTCGAATTGCGAAACATTTTTTTGAAAGTGGTGTTTTATGGTTTGAGCAGTTGATAAATCTGAATTTGATCTGTTCCAGCATTAAATTATAAGCACAATTTTCCATAATGCTTTAGCGTCTGATAAACTTAAGTGCGTTTATAGGAAAATACTATTAGAAATGGAAACATGCACATTTGTATATTGTATATATTTAAAACTGACACAGTTTCATGCAAAATGTTGAAAGTTTAAAAATCAAATGGAAATTATTCGAAAACTATAAGAGATAAGTCACTCATGTAAAGTTGTAATGATTTAAGGTACGGCATTCTCCGCACATATATACATACATGGAGTGCATAATACAAAAGTTATAATGCAACAATTCTTCTAGCCGTTCAAAAGTTACAGATTTATTTCCAATAAAATCGACTCCACTGTGGACTTAACACAACATACGAAAGAAGTTAATTTTTTTCAACGACTTTTTTTATCATGTCCCACTGTGCATACATTACAGACGTCTACCAGAAAATCTTATACAAAACGATAATAAGAAATAAACAAACATAAAATAATGAAAAACACTTATGACATAATAAATATGAAATGTAAAGAGGAATGTAAAAAGTATTACATACATACATTTCTTACATTCATAAATACATACACATGTATAAAACTTAAAAAAAAGTTATGAAACGTACATAAAATATGAACAAAAATATAGAAAAAAAATTCTTAAAATAATGAAAAAGTTCATCTACTGAAAAAAAGAAACCTTAAAAAAAGAAAAGAAAATAATAATGTTTGTAATACAAAACTTAATAGAGCAAATAAATTCATACTAAATAAAGTTTCATTATTATTTTATTTTATTTTTTTTTCTTGCATATGAAAATTTTTTGTTATTTTACAGAAACGAAACGCACAGAGAGAAAGAAACAGAGGAAAAAAGTTCAATTGTAATTGAAAACTTTTAATTCAAATAAATTTCAGTACCAAAAAATGAGAAAGGAAAAACAGTTGTGAAAATAACGTATTTCTAGAGAATTATTTGAAAGTGTTGGTGTTGCTGGTGCATGTAAGCGAGTGTGCGAGTGTATTTGTGTAAGGAAATGAAACTTTGTTTTTCTCTCTTTTTTACCATTTGTTCAACTACCGCTCAATCTACTTTGTTTAATTGTATTGAATTCATTAAAGTTTTATCTTCCATCCTCAGAAAAGGAAAAAAACAAAGATGAAAAGAGAAACATGTTGTTATACCCTACACCAACGGAGGTGGTTTGAGTATGTTTATAACATGCAGAAAAATGCTTGTTATACCTTTAAATATACCATTTGACTCAGAATCACTTTATTGAGTCGATTTAGCGTCCGCCCGCCTCTCTGCCCGGCTGGCTGTCCGTGTAAACACTCTACAGGTCTCAATTTGTGAGATATCTTAATGAAATTTGGTACATATTTATTTATTTATTTATTTATTTATTTATTTATTTATTTATTTATTTATTTTTTATTTATTTTATTTTTATTTTTTTATTTTTTTTTTTTTTTTGACTCACGGACGAAGCCTATTGAAATTGCTCATATTAGATCCAAGCAGTTCCCATACAAACATACTCCCGAAATTGTGTTTTAAGATCATAAAAGATACAAAGCGGTTTAAAAAATCTATATCTATATCTTTTCATTATATCTCATAGGTCCCATACAAGCTCCTTCCAAATATCACTTTGTAAGTCATAAATCTCCCATATACGTTGGTATTGTAATAAAAACTTGTCAAATTAAGATAAATATAATCTAAAATCTATGTTCGAAATTATACGAGGGTCGGTTTATAATTTCTTCTACCTCCGATATAACCCCCGAAAAATCCTTTTCAAACTCATAAATTTCACGTAAATGTTAGTCATTTGGTGTAGGGTAGAACATAGTCGGGTTTGACCAACTACAATACTTTTACTTGTTTTCGCATGAGAATAAAAACATTTTTATTTTGTTTTAATTGTAAAGGCGTAGTTTTCAAAATTTTCATAGAATTTTATTAAAAGTAGAAATTTACAGTTATTTTCCTTATTATGTACCAAAACAGAACGAAATGAAATAAATATGAATTTATGTCTTAACTGCTGCAGGAACTTAAATAAATATTTCCACATATTCGAAATTGTGTATTGAAATGTTAATTTGATAATAATTTCACTTACTCGGGGACATCTATGAAATATAATGCTTTATTCCATTTTTTTACCGCTACCCGCACACGTTGATACAAGCGAATTACGTGTCTAAATGAGTGTCCAGAAAAAAGTGCAAGTAGTCCTACAAAAAGTTGGCCAAGCATTAAAGGTCTGCTGTCAGATTGTTCAAGTAGATGCAATGTTCCACAAGATGTTCTAAAGCCAAACAATAGAAAGCAATTTTCCAAAAAGCTTCCATCACATACCGTAGGAAAGCAATCCGATCAACGGTTTTGAAAAATATACAATGCTGCTAAAAATTAAGAGACCAATAAATGTATGTTCTGGCAGAGTTTTGGCAACTTCCAGGTCAAAAATTTTATGTTGCTGATGCGCGACGGAATGTTTAGGACCCAAAAGCAGTCAAAATTTCCTAAAACTTTCTTGGTATGGCAAGCAATATGCACTTGCGGAAAATGAAGCCAATCATTCGTTACAACGGGCTCCTTAAGTACCGAAATTTACATCAAAGAATGATTACAAAAAGATCCACTTATTTTTGCCAAGACTTGCCATCCTTTTACTATGGTAAACAAGACATGGAGTGATACAAGAAGAAGAGAGGAAAGTTTTTAAACTCCTGGAGCCAGAGGAGAAATATTGGACTTGTTAAAAACGAATTCAAGAGCACAGAAGTGTAGTGGATTTTAAACGGAAATGGACCAACTGTTCGAGTGAAATAACAAAAAACATTATTAATGCCTTAATGGAAGGGTATCCGAAAAAGGCTCCAAATTTCATAACCAGTGATTAAAATTATATACATATTTTTTGTAATAATTATTTCAATTAAGCAACTTCTTTAACGAGAAACAGCTTAAATAGTGGAATATTTTAGTCCAGTATTGGGATATATACATAACCATAGATAGATATTATAGATCAATGTATCGGAAATTGTACCTTTCTTTCAAAAATTTATAATAAATTTTTTAATAGTGAAGTTCATTGCACCTTTTTTATAAAAAATTGCGGTAAAAGTACAGAAAAGTCTTTATAGTTTAAAAAAATTAATGAACCCTTTTTATTGGCCTCCGTTAGGTTTACCTGAACTCTAAATATAAATTCATCTGAACCTCTGCATAGTTATTTTTTTGATATCAGCAAGCCGTTTTGAAGTTACAGATTTATTTCTGTTTCATTTTAAACACGAAATTCTCGCATTTTATTTTTTCTTTCTCTTTCCCTCTCTTAATATAACATTTTATTAATAAGCTCCGAATCAAGAACTTATAACATCTTTGAAAATGTGTTATGTCAAAATTTTGAACGAGCTATCAAATGTAATACGTCCCAAAATATTTTCCTCACCCTTCTACGTTAAGTATGAAATACCCCACTGTGTAAGCTGCAGGAAAATTAAATAATACTTTGTCTCAATTCTGTCAACATTGCAAGTATATTGAAACATACATTTGTACATATATATGTTTCAATACATAGTTAAATAACAATCAGAAATCGAAATAAAACTTTTTCTTCAAAAGTGAAAAAAAAATGAAAACAAAACTTTGGTAGAGAAAAAGTAGGAATAAGAGAGTCAATAAAAAAAAGACTCCCACACACAGAAAAATTAATTAAAAACTGCCAATCAATGAAATTTTTACTCCTGCGAAAAACCTGCAGTTTTAAAATAGTTTCTCAGGAGGTTACAGATTATTCTCGGTTAAAATGAGGAAGAAGAAACCCTCTGAATGAATCTTCAATACCCTCCAACAAAGATGCATGTAAAGTAAATACGTTATGTTTTGTACTTACACCCCTTCTCACAGACGAATACAATATATAAAAGTTTTTCTTAACAGAAATGTTAATGAGTCATAAAATCAGCAATTTTAGCCGATTTTTTGTTGATTTATAATTGCCAATTTTACTTCAAGATCTTCTCTTTTACATAAAGGTTTCCTCAAAAATTGGTGTATATCTTTTAATATATTAAACCGATTTTGGTTTTAATAGAAAACTTTTCAGGACTATAACAATTACTCAGGCCAATTTCATTGAGCCCTGTCAATTATTTCGGATGTGAGCGTGCTAACAACAGATAGAGATACAGACTGACACAGCTAAATCGACTCAGATTTTGATTTCATGCATGAGTATATATACATTATGGGGTCTGAGAAGATTCCTTCTTAACGTTTCATATGGAATGGCAAATTAAATATACCCCCTTCACCACTTGTGATGGTGGAGCATATAAAAACGTTATTTCAGTGGTCTTTAACCACTTGATAGACTTATTTTAGTTCCGGCATGGTCAAAATAAAACCAATAGTAGACCTATTGCTCCATCCAGATAGTATTAGTGGTAGGGCAGCTCTTGTAGATCTCAGCAGATTCTATTTAATTTCTGGTGTAAAAAGGTGTGCGGCTTTCAAGTACGACATTCATACGGTAACTTGAAACCGTGAGTTTGTAGGTTTTCCTAGTTAATATCGTTCAAAGCTGCTTTATACGAATCACAATCAAAAGAATCTTGAACATACCTTCATAATGTGACCCTTATTCCTAGCCAGAAATTTTAGCATGAGCTGAACTTCATGATCTTCAAATTGTTAACAATCGAAATATGGAGTCCATCGACAATGATGCCAAAATTTGTGTTTAAGTCATTATTCCAAGTGGCTTTCAATGATGCTTGAACGCAGAAAAAAAGGTACTTTTACAACAAGAAGATATAAAACAGTTTGCGATACACCAAGGCTCGGTCGTATGCTACTGCCTATAACTAATATAAAGGAAATTGCGTATGGAAAGTATGATTTCATCCTCCTTGCCCTTTCTGGCTTGCATTCAAATAAATTACAGTTGAGTGACCTTGAAAAGTAATTTTACAAGTCGGATATGGAGTTTGAAGGCAACAAAAATTCATTTTTGATTCGATTTATTTTATAAAAATCCCTAATGGACAGTTCATATGTAAAGACCGACCAAGTTAATACCGAATACGTTCTCACGGCAATTAAATCCCCATTCCAGAACGACTCGTACCACACTCGACCAAAGATTGGCGACCCAATGGTCGGAAGTATTTCAGCAAGGAAGAACACTCAGATACAGCCTAACAACTTTGAACAACTATCAACAACAACTCTGAAGCCGAATATCAATAATACCAGGATAACGCTTTTTATTTGTTGGAATTGGAAATTTTTTTTGTATTATGAGGAAATGAATTGGGTAAGCCAATCAGAGAAAACATGTGCAAAGACAAAGTATTAATTTAAAAATAGTGACCATGATTTTCAATAATAACTACTCCCGGTTAAGCTTCTATTTAGAAAACAATGGATCGAAAGGAAAGGCTCTTACCCGTTTTTATTACCATTTTACTTCTTCTAATACAAAACTATATTTATGGCACTAATTGACTTGATTATTCTTTGCCTCAAAATAATTCAAACACTACCAGAAATATGGGACCCTATGATGACATAATCACCAGGAATATTAGAGTTCCAAGATATGAGGATATATCTATTAAGTCCATTAATGAAAATTCTTCCTAAGACAAATGAAATTAACCGGAAATAGTTTTTGATACTGTTGGGTCCAATTGCAATTAAGTTTTTTTTTGCCATTGCAACTGTTTCTCTTGTCACCAATAATATTGTTTTTTTAGGTTTTAATTTTCGTTTTTATTATTGTTGGCATTTGTTCAATCCGCAACCACTATTGACAACAACAACAACGAAAAATAACAAAAAAGAAAACAAAAAAATTCACAAAATAAAACAAAATACCTAAGGAATTAAAAGCACGAGAGAGAATCAACAGTAAAATAACAGTTCTAAATAAAATATGTCAAAAAGTCAAAGAGCATATATAAACGCGAATACACAAAATCGCATACAGAGAAATATTTTTAGATGCCACACACACAAACGCACAAGCAAATACATTTAAGCATTTTGAAGGTACAAACGATTGAATATCAACATTTTTGGAAATAAATCCGTTAATTTTAAGGAGTTAACGGAAATAATATTAGATATAGAAGATGAATATAGAAGAGCAGTGTAGCGGTATAATTTTTAAGGAAGCTCCTTATAGCTTTCTACAGCAATGGAACTATGGGGATTAGAAGTTAGGTACTTCCAATCTGGTAAAAATTATTGCTTAATTTTTTATACCACCACAAGTGAAATTTAGCGAAGAAGGAATTATCTCAGATCTCATAAAGTATAACCAGAGTATGTATATATACTCAGCGTCCATTTAGCTATGTCTGTCTGTCTGTCTGTCTGTCTGTCTGTGAGTTATATTTTTAAAATAATTTTCAAAAATTTGCCATAAATTTAATTTCTAATAATAATAAACCCATAGACTAGATTGTGCTGGATTTATTATACCTAGATCCCATATAAGACCCCCGGAATATGGTTTAAAGCTCATAAAACTTTTAACCGATTCTATTGAAATTTGACACAATTAATCGTCTTGAATATGTTATTCATTTTATAAATATCGTTGCTTTAGTTTCCATATAAGGCACCTTCCCTGAAAACAGTTTTGAGTATTTAAAATTAGCCAATAAAGACCAATTCTATTGAAATTTGCAACAATTATTTCTCTAACTATTTTTATTATATATTCTTCATTTTGACAATCTCGGTCCATATTTTAATATATCTCCCTTATAAGGCTTCTTTCCGTTTTGAAAATCGGTAAAATTAATTATCTATCGGCGTTTAAGCTGATAAATGAATAAATTCTTTGGTGCAACTTCAACTTTTTTGCATAATGTTAGTGGTGGAGGGCATTTAAAATTCGGCACTACCGAATGTACCTTTTTTACCTTTATTCTTTAAAAAAATCTATATATAAGAGGGTTAAAGTCTTACATGTTTATATACTTTAACAATCTGAAGTTTTCCTTGTGTTCCATTTTTCTTTTTTTTTTTTTTTGATTCAACCCCACTGTGCTCTATATACACAATACAAGGTACAAGGAAAAGATTTTCAATGCTATAAATTTCATTAAATTTGAAGAGAAAAACAAAAATAACAATTAAATATTTGTCCAGACAATAACAAATATTGTAACACACATAAACATAAATATATTTACACGTTTTAGAAACGCACAAACACATAACTACATTCGTATATATGTATGTATATTTGTTATATATTACACCCTACACCAACGTAGGTGGATGGGGTATTATGCGTTTGACTTGATGTTTGTAACATGCGGAATAAATGGTATTACCCCCACCTTTAAGAATCACTAAAATGATGTCCTGTCTGAACAGTCTATATATCGTAATTTTTGAGATATCTATTATTTTGGTCTCCCATACGAAATATGGAAAAGGGTTTTAATATCATAAAAGTCCACAATATAAAACATTTTAAACAAAATTAGACACACGTAAGTCTTATAATGTTCGTAACTACTACTTATAACCTACATTGTGGTGTAGAGTATTACACAGTCGAGCTTCACCGACTATAACATTCTTACTTGTAGTTGCTATAATTTTAGACAACCATGGTGAGATAAATAAAATTTGATTTGAAAATTGGAATTGAAGATAAATATCATAAAATTGTAAAATGTCATTACAATAAATGTCAACCATAAATATTTATCGAGGGGTGTTTTTTCTCTTTATTCTTACATACAAATTAATAGTGGGAGGTTATGGAACAATAAATGAAAATTAGTGATTTTTATCTCAACAAAAATGCAGGGGAATTTTTTTCATATATTTAGATTAAAAAAAATAAATTTAACAGATGTTATAACATGAACTTTTGGCTGTATTTAAGAAATATGTTCATTTCAATTAAATAAGGACGATAAAGAAATACAAAATAAGTTTTTTCTAATTGAGAATTGTTTTTTTTAATTTTTAGATAAAATTTTAGTTAATTTTTCAAATTCTTCTATATTCGTATATGACCAATCTTCAATAACCCCCACCACAAATGAGAGAAAGTAAATGCGTACTCACACATACACTCACAAACGTGTGTAATATATAACCATTTTTCTTAAATACAACATAGAAACAATTAATGAGTCATAAAATTAGTTATATTTTTGGCTATAACACTTTTTTCTACTGAACTGATTTTGACAATTTTTGGAATAAAAATGAAGTACATATAACTTTATATTATGTCAAAATCTTATTTTAAATTGTCGATTTCTAATTGACAGTTTTACGAAATCTCTTCGCTGAAACTTAGAGGTTGCCTTAGACATCGTTCTATATCTTTCGATATACTAAACGGATTATGCTGATTTTAAATAGGAAACTTCTCAGGACTATAAAAAATACTCAGGCCTATTTTCATTGAGTCCTGTCAATTATTGTGGTTGTGAGCATGCCAGCAACAGACAGAAAGACGGACAGACAGATAGACAGACAGACAGACAGACAGACAGATGGATAAACGGACTGTCAGACGAATATATTTACATTATGAGGTCTGAGACGATTCCTTTTTCCTTGTGGTAATGGATGATAAAATTATTAAATAATTACTTACGTAATGTTCATTAATCAATTAATTTTATAATTTTCATCAATTTACCTAAAAATAAATAAAAAAATAAATTTTTATAAAATTTTTTAAAATTATATAAAACAATTAAAAAAACTATATAAATTTAGATTTAAAGTGTTATAATAAAATTGTTATAATAAAATGGATCTGAAGGTTACATAGACCAGCTGCTAGTGAAGAGGGAATGCGTGACTTCTCTAAATCGATTTTTTCAAAATTCGCCACTTTATTCACATTTTCAAAGAAATTGTTGTAACATATAAAAAATTATGCTCGTGAGGGTATCCTATTCCAAAGTTACATAATCTGTAATATTTTACTACTGTTGCTTCCTGCCTTCCATTTCAGAAATATGTGATATGTGCTCTATTGAAAAATTTGTTTGTCATTAATATTTTCACGAAATTAACTTCTAAAGTTTAAAAAACTTTGCAATTTGAAAGTTTTGCCCGTGTCCTATTCTCAAACTTTGTACACATCGTGTTGTCAAATCACTTTTCATATGTCAAATTTCCCGAATTTTCCTATATAAGTTATAAAGATATGCGACATCAAACATTTTATTTATAAGAAGCATATATCTCTCCGAAATCCAATTCAAACATTTTTTCTTTATAAGTTAAAGACAGACGAATCCAAATCAGCTCAGATTTTGAATATTATTGGGTCTTCTTGGTGATAGAAACGTTTATGTTAACGTTAATATACGCTTATCGACACTTGTGGTGTTTGAGGGTTTACATAGTTCCATATGTAATGAGTTTCCTAAGAGTTTTCAATTAATTTGATGTAAAGGTCTGACCACAAGTCCTAACAATCTTAATAAATTTTTTATAGCAAATAAATTTGGAATTATCATTAATTTACTTAAAAAATATTATTTCGACTAGAATATCTCGGAGACTATAAGAAATTCATACATACATATACTTTTCATAGAAACCTACAAATACTATCTCAATATAAAATTTCTTTTCTATTAATTCATAAGTAAGTTTTAGGAATTTTTTGAATAATAATCTTTAAAGGATCACCGACTACATCGACTTTCTCCAGATGAACTCTAAAATAACTCAGTTCTCAACATGTATTGCAATAAGTGAGATTTCATGAGCAGAGTTGTATGGGGTACACATTTTTGTATCTCGGACACCATTTTTTTCAAAAATTTCATTAAATTTCCAAAAATGCTTATATGAATTATTTATCTCTTAAAGTTTTGGAGCTAATTGCCAATATCACCATTGGTGTTTGAGGTATGATGCGTTTGTGCTTATGTATGTAACAATCATAAAAAAATGTGTACACAGTTCTGTTCAGAATCCCTTTCTGATATGTCTGTCTGTCCGGCTGGCTGTCCATGTAAACGTTTTAGTCTACAGGTCGTAATTTGTGAGATATTTCGATGAGATTTGGTACATATTATTATTTTGGCCTAAGGACGAAACTTTTTAAAATTGGCAATGTTCGGTCCAACATTTTACTTACCCCCTATACAAATATTCCTCCTGGAATGGGATTTTAAATTCAAAAGCGTTTTAAAAGAAAGTTTGCACAAGTAAATTTTATAATATTCTAAATCTATGTGTCTAAATATGGCGAGGGTTGGTCCATTATTATTCTTAAATCCCATACAAAACCCCTTCTAAATGTCATATTTAAAGTCGTAAATCTCACATATACGTTGGTATTGTAATGATAACTGGCCAAATTCTGATAAATATAAGCTAAAATATATGTGCCAGTCATACGAGGGACGGTTCATAATACCCGCAGAAAAATTCATTATAAAACGCATCAATTTCACATAAATGTGTCACAATATTGTATTGTGGACTTTAGTTATGCAAACCCTCGTACAATTTTTTTCCTGATTTATGATTGAGTAAGAAGTAACTTATTTAACTTTATTTCTGTGAAATTTCAATGATTTCATGTGACTACCATTTTAAACAATAATGTGGTGTAGGGTATTTGATAGTCGGGCTTGATCCACAATACGTTTTTTTCTTGTTTTAATTTAAAAATTCAAAAATATCGATTTCATTTAATTTTTCTTACATAAAAACATAATTATTTATCAAGTAAAAAAAGATTGAAGTTAATGTCGCTAACCGGTCCAAACATAAAAAATTTTAAATTTCGAGATACAAAAAATCGCCTTTTTGCAATTTTTGGCTGAAAAAATCTTTTTTCGGCAAAAATTTTTTAAAAGCATTTATGAAGTATATGTTTTTCTAAAAGGCTTCCTTACATAAGAAGTGACAACGAAAAATTCTTAACATACATATATTTATAAAAATGAAGCCTTTAACACTTGTTTTAGAGATTTCTGTAACTTTGTTCGAACAGGTAGTCCGCCTCCATTTTAAATCTATTACACTTTAGGACATCTTTTTGGTATTCTTCAATTTTCTTTTAGCAAGAGCCCAATGTCTCATCACCGACCTTAGTTCCCGGAAGTTTGGAGTATTTGCCTCTTGATACAAATGGCCCATCATTGTTCTTGAACCAATAAAGGTCTTGTTTACAGTACCGTCAGGATGTCAAACCAGGCTGAAAATAAGCGGACACATTATGAAGTCTTATATTGCTTGCCCAGAATTTTTTGGGAAATTTAAACTGCTTTTGGGTTCATTTCTGCAGCATTCCCTCAAATATCAGCAACATAAAATATTTAAAAAGGAATTTACGAAAAATCTGCCCGAAGAAAAATTAAGTCGCACGTGAAAGCACTTACATTATGTCTTTTGATAAGATAATCTAATGAAATTTCAAGAAGTTTTATGCCGAAAATGCAAATTTTAAAAAAGGGGACAAAAAGGGGGAAAAAAGTCGACTTTAGTCGCACCAACGGTAACACTGGTCTCGTCTTCCATAATGCAGCAAGAATATTTTGTTTTAAAACTTGACTTAAATTTTGTTTTTATACCACTGAGCTAACCAGACCGCTTTCCCACCAAATGTGTTGGAAGTTTTTTTTAATACTTCCTAACATCATGTAGATCATTCCTTCTATCTGAACCAAGTTTTTTTTATCAACGAACAAGTTCTTCTACTATTTAAAGAGAGAGTTTGAAGGCAAAATTTTGAATGCTTGGCCAACTTGTAGGAATAAGTTGGGTTTATTGAAAATATTTTAAAACTTCAGTATACACTTTTTCTGGTCGCTTATTAAAAAAATAACCGACATGTTTTACACAAGTTACTTTATTAAAAAAAAGTCAAATAAAACTTGGATTAAAAATCATAATGAAAAACGTGCGATAAGAATTTTTCGTCCTCACTCTTCACTTCCTATTGAAATAAAATGTGTCACAATTTTAACACACACTTTTAATCCTTAAAAAGAAAAATATTATTTCATATTTAATTATATTTAATAAAAATTAAATATTATTGTGTTGTTTTTTTGAAAATATTCGATTTTATTTGATTCATTTCAAATATTAAAAGATTTTAAGCTTCCGAAAATGGAGATAAACAAATCCATACATACTTATCATAATATTATCCTTTTTACCAACCCCTGTTCAATTTAAGGATATTTTTCCATTGAATAAACAATAATTAAATGAGTAAATTGTAAGAAAGGAAAATTATCTACTTTAACAACCCCGATAACTGAATATATAAACTCTCATTTGGCCTTAAAATTTTTGTTTGAAAAAATTATGGTAACGAAATATTTCCTGCTGAAATAACAATTTTGTTGTTAATTTTTTATTTCTTGTTTTCTTTCTCTCTCTCTCTCTCTCTCTCTCTCTCTTTGTTGGTAAAACAAACATAACACAACACTGTGTATGTGTGTGTGCTAACACCCACTAACATATATAAACATACAAGCACACATACGCACTAACAGTTCATATTCATATACAAAATTTAATTTTCTTTATAGAAAATAATTTCATTATAACAAACCCTCCACCACCACAAGTGGTGATGGGGGTATATTAACTTTATCATTCCGTGTGTAACGCCAAGAAGGAATCATCATGTCCACCGGTCTGTTGAAAACATTATCACGCCTTAAATAATTATTCGAATTCAATGAAATTTGACCACATTGTTTTTTATCGTCATAAGCAATTTCTTATTTGAACCCAGTTATATCGGCTTATTGCTAAAAGAGATATAGACCGATTTCTGAGACCACCTCAAAATTTCGAAAAAGAACATTTTCACTTTTTTCAATAAAACTTTACTGAATTTTATATACTTATATATTTTTCGTCATCGAACGATAGAAATAATTATATACGGAAATATGCAATATTTTTATACACCCCAAAGTTAGTGAATTATATGGGTCACAAACTTTTATTTAATTTTCAGAATTTTGCAATATATATTGAGCTGGTGTCATTATTTGACATAGCTTCCATAAAGGGCCCCTTCCCGAAATATCGTTTAAATCTTATAAAACTCTCAAATACGAACCGATTCTGTTCAAATCTGGCATAATTAATTTCCTAACTATAATATATGTTGTGAATTTTATTATTATTGGTCCATATGTTCCTATATTTCCCTTATAGCGCCCTTTCTCTGAAGACGGGTTTGAGCTTATAAGACTCTAACACTATTGAAATTTGCAATAATTGTTTTCTTACTGTTTGCTAATTTTTGCATTATGTTTGGGGTTGAGGGCAATTAAGATTCGGCACAGCCGAACAAAGCATTCTTACTTGTTTGTTTTGTTTTTGTTGTGGGTTAGAAAGAATTTTTTTCCTTTTGCTGCTGTTGTTGTTGTTGTTTTTGCTTTTGTCACCCTCATTATTAAATTTTTATCAAAATAAAACATGAATTTTATATAAATATTTGTTTGTTTTGTCTTTTTTGTTACTTTTTGCATAAAATACAATTTCAACTCAATGGGGAACCAGTTCACTTGTTACGCTTCCTGTACTTCACTGCACAGTGGATTATTTTCATCTCATAATAGTTTTTGTAGTGTTAAGATAATAATTTTATTATAACATTTGATCTCCATAAAACCCGATTTCAGGAATAGATGTTCTGTGGTAGATGCCGTGAAATATAATTTTGATATTCTTGAAATCGAGTCAAAGTTATAAGTTTCGGAATACGATATTATGAGAAGAAATTCTATGGTAGAGATGCATTAAAATGTGCAGAAATATTTGTAGTAAAAAATCATTTTAAGAGTCCTCGAACCGAAAGAGAATTCAAGTGATTACTGGAGCGTGAAGGTATGTTTGCGATTCTCAACTGGTTACCGCCAGATTTACTGACCTTCAAACGACGAACAGCCTCTGATGAAAGTGTACACTGACAGTTCGAGGAATGGAAACACAGTTGGTAGGGCTGTCTTCAATAAGACTCCAAAATGAATGCGACCTCTTTCATACTAAGCTTGCGGCTAATTAGAGAACAACTAATTGGCTGAGGTGTTATAAGATAACCGGACGAGATATAATGATTTTAATCGCAAGTCGGTTCTTGTGTTTACTATATTGAATATTGTACACGAATACTGCACATCAGCAAAGGAGATGGAAAAACATTCGAGCATTGCTCTGATCTGGGTGTATGAACAAAAGACTAATCCAGACTGATAACCTGGTAAAAAGAGAGACAAACTTCATAGTTAAGGACATTGATTGCCTGTATGGTAACTATCAGAGACGTATAGAAAAACTGAGTGTTGAAGCGCAAACTCTCTTGAGATCACAGTTGTTACGGAATCTGGGTATTGTCATTTTGGACAATTTTATAAAAATCCTATTGTGGCTTTTGAGATATTTGCCTGAATATTGGCTGTATTAAATGTCGGTCTATAACTTTATTGGTTTAAGAAAGGAAACACTTTACAAAAATAACCAAAGTATTTATATACTTTGCCCTATATGATTCCTTACACAGAGCTTACTTAACTGGAGGAAAAAATCCATTTTGCAGATTAGATTCTTCCAGATCTATTTATCAATTTTTTGTTAATCCATTCCACTTTGCTCCCTCTATTGAAAACCTACAAACATTTCCAAACAACATACACATATTACTCACTATCAGTTCATGCAACAGTACATTTCCATTTGAAGAGTGACAGTTTTGGTACTTTTTTTTATAATTTAATCAAATTAAAGAATTTCTATGCAAAAAATACTTGTTTTTTGCTACAATTTCTATTCCGCATATTTCTTGTTCCCTAGTAAAATATATTACGTGCGTGAGTATTTGTTTGACGTGCATTTAACGTCTGTTGAAGTGTGTGGTGGTTTCAAATTTATATACAAATGTATACATATATTTGAGTGTTTGCTATGTACGGCTGTATCTCTGTCATACATGTGTATGACTCATGTCTTGTGTGTGTTCAAGTGACACGTGCTTGAAACTATGAGTGCATCGTCATCATCATATTCCGTCGTTATGTCGTTAAAATACAATCAACGGAAATACAACAATTGTTGTTTTTATTTCAAATTATTCATATAACTCTCTTTGAGAGTTTGGTGTTTGTATTAGTGTGTATGTATTAGATGTGTCTATTATTAAATTATATTATTTTATATGATATAATAAAAACTATATACATATATAACTATATATTACTATATTTTAGATAGTTGCAATTTTTTATTTATTTTGCAAAAAGTAAAACAAAAAATATTATTTGAATTTCTTTTAATTGAGTTTCATAAAGTATTAAATTAGTTTATAAACTTAATTAAATTAATAAGTTTATTTAATTATAGTTTTGATTAAGTTGTAATTGTTCACTTATTAACAAATTTATTACTTTTTTGAAAAATTAAATTCTAAATTTTTACTTTTTATTTTTTTATTTTTTTTATTTTTAATAAAAATTAACTGGATTCTAACAAAATTTAAATTTATCGCACAAAATATTATTAAAATAATTTTAGTATAAGAGAAGTTATATATCTTGATTCCTCCATCCATAAGGACTCCATCCCGGAATGAAAACTTTTTTAAAACTCCTTAACCTTTATATATTTTTGAAATTTTTAGGAATAAATGAAATTAATTTAATGAATTGAGTTTTAATCAAAAATTTTTTATATTTCAAATAAAAAAGTGTAATTAATTTCGATATCATTGATCCGCAATAGTGGCAGAGCAGGATATTCCAAGCTCAAAAAACACTTTCAGTTTTTTTTTATAAAATCTGACATTTTACTTTAACTTCTATAGAACCCGTGTTCCCGGAATAGAGCTTTTTCAAGAAGATTTCCACAGCTTTTTAAACAATAAGCAGGATGTTGTTGTAATGAAAGATTATGATTTGGTAACTGGCTAAAATATTTTGACCGATTCCCTTTTAGTTGTCTCTTCGTCTCTGGTTGGTAAATGAGAGCAATCAAAATTGTAACATCATATGGACAACAATGATTTCTTATAATTTTTTACCTTTAGAATTGTTCGCTAGATTGTTTATTCAAAGTAAAATAAAATAATGGATCTTTAAGTCTACTTGGATCTTTTAGAAATACCAAGCAATCTTCGAAGTTTTACCAGAAACGGTACGAGAACCATTGCGTCTAATATGGTAATATCCTTCATAGAGTTTCATGTTGTTATGTCTCCATGGTGCTGTTATAAGAGATATCACCTATTGGAGTGGTAGGAAATTGGTTAGGCCCATATTCCTAAGCAGGAAGGAATTCTAATTTTAGGCAATGTAATCTCCGGTTTTAGAACCACCATGTAGGAATAAAAACGCTAATTTTAAAGAATTTTGGCGAGCGGGTAGTTGAATTCCTGACAATGGGTTTTAATATATTAGTAAAGAATTTGATGAATGGAAAAACAATCCAGTAAAAATATCTAAATATATTGTGACTTTCTATAATCTACTCCTGTCTAGATTAATTTTATCTTACAGCAGCTTGTCACCAGCATCGATAATCAATGCCTCAAATCTCAAATCGGACGTCTCTTAAAATAGCGGCTACCTGAAAGGATTATTATTGAGGCATATGACTTTTCAAACCCCTCTGATACTATTAGTCACATAGATATCGTCAAGAACATAATGTACTCCACATTATTTAAAAAAATTAAGATATGAATTGTGAACAATTGTGAAGTTTCCACAGGATCCTCTTAAACTTCTAGCTCTCGAAACTCCCAGCGCTTAAAGCTGATGTTGATATAATATTTTCTTAAGACGACTGTAGTGACTCAATTTCATTATCTTCGACCAGAAAGATCTGTATAATTTTTAGATCAAAATCAACACTTTTGAATCGAGCAAACGCTCGATCTGAAGTATGCTTTTGTCAACACACATTTAGAACCATATTTTTAAGAAATTAAAACTTCAAATTTCTATGAACTAAATCTTTGTCATTTAATTTCATTAAAAACTCATTCACATTAAACTTCAAGTATTTCCTTCTTATTTAACAAATCAACTTTATAAATCTCACAAATAAATATATTTTTCCCTCAAATACATAAAAAATATATTGTCATATATATGAGAAAAAGTGTGTGTGTGTGATTTCATTTATATTCTTAACCAGTATTTTAATTTAATACACACAAGATTTATCTTACAAAAAGATAATAATTCTCTTTTCAATTAAAATAATCCATATTCTTATTAAATTTCTGAATTAAATATTTTATGTTTTTCGTAAAAAATATGATTTTTCTCTTTTTCTCTTTTTCTTGTCTTCATATCAAATTTTTTTTAATGGGAACACTTATGATTAGCATTAGTGTATTTAAAAAACCCGATATTTTCAGAAAACCGGTTTTCTTCTTATAACCTATTGCGACGTTCTATAACCTACTCCTGCCTAGACAAATTTTTATCTTACAGCAGCTTGTCACCAGCATAGACTTTTTAAAATATTTAGTGTTGACACAATTAGTACGTTATTTAAAATAGCGGAGGCTATCTGAACAGACAATTCTTGAGGCATTTAACTTATCTAATACTGTTAGTTACATAGATCTCGTCAAGAACATCCTGTACTCTACATTATTTAAAAATGGAAAATATGGATTGTGAATTATTAGAGCGGCCGTCAGCCATTCGTTGAGACTCCAAGTCAATAATCAAACACTCAAAGAGTTGAAAAATATCTCGAAGGACCTTCTTTAACTTTTAGCTCTTGAAACTGCCAAAGCCTCCAGCTGAAGTTGATATGATATTTTCTGAGTTATTCGAAAAATGGGCTTTTCAAAATAAAAATACGGTTTTATGTCTAAAACCGGTAAACCGGGTTTTGTTGGATTTTTATTTAAATTTTGAGTTTCGCCAAAAAAACAAACACTGTGTAATGGCCTCTTTATGGAAATAAGTTGAAATAATGGATCCATCAGGATCAAATGTGTATTTAATTTAATGTGTCCAGATACTTTAAATCCATTATATTTTCCCTTCTAAATATGTCAAAATTATAAGTCAATATTTCTTAACCTCAAAAAAAAAACTATTTTTATTGACATGATTATGTTTAAAGTAGACGAATATAGCAAAAATCGATTCAAAATATAATGTCATAAAAATCAATACATTACTTTGCTTGTAAAACACACGGAATGAGAAATTTTATATATTATCGCTTATGGCAGAATTTATAAAAATGAAGCTAAATATTTTAGTGAAAAGCTTTGAAGTGCCTTCTTTTAAAAACCGGTTAATCGACTGAAAAAACCGGCATGTCGAAAAAATATATAAATTATTCTAAACTGGTTGGTTTTTTGAAATGCAATGAAACCGGTTGATCGGTTTCCTGTTTCGTTTTTTTAATACACTAATTGACATACAAATTAATATAAAGGAATCAATAATAAAGATAAATCTAATTATGGATAAATTTTACAATCCGTATTAATTATAAATAAAACAAGTAAGAATGGTATATTCGGCTATAACGAATGTTCAATACCCTCCACCGCAAAGGCGTGTGAAGTAAATACATTATGTTTTGCAAATACACATTCACACATACACTATTCGATGTATACAATATAAAAGTTTTTCTTCAATATAACATTGAATACTTAATGAGTTATATTTTTTACTATAACTATTTTTACTGAACCGATTTTGAAAGAGGTTGCCTAAGACATCGGGGTATATCTTTTAATAATCTGAACTGATTTTAATAGTTTTTAATAAAAAGCCCTGAGAAGGGCTATAACAAATACTCAGAGCCAATTTCAATGAGTTCTGTCAATTATTGTGGAGATAAGTGTGCCAACAACAGGCAGACAGATAGACAGACAGACATAGCTAAATCGACTCAGATTTTGATTTAATGTAAAAATATATACATTACATGAGCTCTGAGATGATTTTTTCTTAACGTTACACAAGGAATGACAAAATTAAAATTAACTTGTGGAAATTTTCATAAAATATTTATTAGAAATTGTTGATAAGAACTTTTTGAAGGTTGGGGAATTAAAAAATATATATTTACATATGTGTGTTTAAGAGTGTTGAATAAAATTAGGGGAAATTATGATTTTTTTTCTTATTTTAGATAAATTATGCTCAATTAATTTGTTAATTAAATGAAAACTTCTAAATTTACATGATTAATTATAGAAACATGACTTCAATTATTATGTATTAAAAATAAGATGAATTTCTAATCACATTTTTAAATGTTGACCTTAATTGGCTCAATTAGTGAAATATATACCGAAATTAATTTTGTGAATTTATCTCTTTTTTTAAAACTGCGCAAGTTTTTTTTTTTTTTTTGCAATTTCATTAGAGCTTTCGAATATATTTGCACAATATTTTCATAGAACATTCTTAATCTGTTTTCCAATTGTTTTGAAATCGCATCTATTTTAAGTGGAGCTGAGGCAGTGAACTAACAAAGTTAATCATATTAATATTCCATCAGATATTAATAATTTACAAGATCTGTATTTAAGAAGACCTATCACTTTCCCAAGGCCAACTAGAATCTTAGACTTCTCTAAATCAGTTACAAAATACCTGATTAATGAAACTTACGCAAAATTTATTAAAAAAGGTGTGGCCCCACACACAGTGGAAATAAATTAGTAACTTTCGTAACAAACTATCGATTTGAACGATGTTTCATACAGTAAATAGAGAGGTAAAGATTAGATTAGAGAGTTTAAGATTTTAAGTTGGATTTTCTGAACTAAATGGATGCTGGTCCTAATTCGTTTTATCTGAATCCATTTTCAAGAATTAAAAAAAGAAGCTTGTTATATCGCTCACTTGCTGCAAGTTAGTCATAACTGAAAAAAATCAATATTTTCAGTAGACTCAAACGCTTACAAAAATCTGTTATCTACCAGCGATACGCAACCGGAATAACGTTTTATTACTGGCAATAACCAATAAACTTATATTGGCACAAAATACTTTTTGTAGAAATCTCTCTACCACCAAAAAAAGATAAATCATCCTAGACCCCATATAGTATATGTATTCTTGCATAAAATCAAAATCTGAATCGATTTAATTATGTCCGTTTGTCTTTCTATTGTTGGAACGCACTCATCAACAATAATGAGCAGTAATACTCAATGAAAAGTTTCCTTTATAGAAGAGGCAAAAGCGGGCTACTACAAAACAAGTTACAACCAGATATCTGAGCCCACTCTCATAAAAATTTAACATTATGACTTAACGGTTAATTTAATTTTCTTGAAGTTTAGCACACTGATACTGCCATTAGTGAAAACATAACGCACTATCAAATTTTTAATTAGAGCATGGGCGAGATATCTCTTCTACAAACAAAACAATTAGTACCGCGCATTCAGTAATTTGACAACTCATTATTGTAGAGTATAACATTTGAAGGAGGGTGTAGTAGCTGCCTAATAAACGAAAGTTTTAATATCGTATATATTTGAAACTTGTAAGCATATTTCTTGAAGTTGGCACGAAAATAAGGTCTTAATGACAAAATATTAAAGACTAAACAAATCTGGAATAGGGCACAGCATAGTATATAGTATAGCTCTAAAACGGGACAGTAATATCCCCCTTACAAGTTTCATTTTTGTAAATGCATTTCATTAAGAGTGTTGCGGGAAATTTAGATTAAATTAGGTACCACTCCGTTACAAGCGGAATTTTATGTATATATCTTCTCACAACTGTTGATTTGATAATGAAGGGAGGAAGCTAGAGAGTTATGAATTATGAGTTAGCAAAAAGTACTATATAGCTCTCTAAAAACTAAACTATGAGATTGCCATAAGGCAACACATAAGACACTTTAGAAAAATTAAACATGGACTGAAATTGCTAAGATACTTTGGGGCGATCCAAAAGGGGAAAAGTTAAAAGTATTCTCATCTAGTCATAAATTTTTACGTTCAGACTTATTGAAAACGTAGGCTGGACATGTGGGCTGAATATCGACACAATAGAACATTTCCTACTTCGGTGACAAGCTTTTGCAAATTCACAAATTACGAAAATACAGTCTAACTGACCAATAATTTGTCTTAGGTGTGTGACGAATGTCATAATACCCACAACAACTTCAGCCTGAACACTTATGATTTTAAACCATTTTTCCATTTCAATTCGTTCGAATGTTATCTTTAAATTCGGCACAGCCGACTGAAAGTTCCCTACAAGATTTTCCTTTTTAATTGAAAATAAGTATTTTGAATCGAATCTGCAAAGATTGAGTGATAACTGGGAAACTGAATTAAATTAAATGTTGTTTCATGACTTTTTATGAAATTCTTGGAAACTAATTCAATTTTTTTTGCATTGGAAGCATGAGTTTATGGATATATTGCACAGTGATACTAAATCGATTTTTTGGAAATAAATTTCAGAGTGAATTTAATTAATAAGTTTTAGTTTTTCCGAAATTAAAAGAAGTATTTTTAAACAAAAAAGCTGTATTCTTCTATTCTTTGGGTGTAAAAAGTACACTTCCCTACAACCATTAAGTAAAATTAACCATTCGGCCGAACGAAAGTTACAAATTTATTTTGCTCCATTATTACTTTGAGATTAAAGTTCCTTTAGTCTTTATGAAAATGTTCCCAAAATAACACTCTTTAGTCTATCATAAGTTAGTCCATCTGCAAGAACAGCAATTTCTCAATCATTGTGATTTATATTAATTCATTACTGAACACCACAGAAAGCTCTATAATTTATTACAGTTATTTATAAAAGTACTAATCCGCTTTCGCCATTACAAAATATGCATTTCCTTATTCCCTGTTATTTAATTTATTTTTCTTATCATATAACCCACTGTGCAGAAGTATACAAATATATTACACAACTCCATAGGAAATGATTTATGCCCTTAACTTATATTAAATCCCCATTTTGATAAAATACAATTTTTATTTGGCACAATTAAATAGACCTTAACTTCTGCAACATACAAAATTTATTTCTCATTTACAATCTTTTGTGTAACATTTTCAATACTTGTTTTTTTTTCTGAGATCCTTTATTTTTTTTTATTATTTTTAACAAACATTTTTTAACACTTTTCTTGTCGTGTTTGTTTTAAATTTTTCCTTATGCTGCCATTTGCAAAAGTTTGTGTGTTTAACATGAAAAGAAGAAAAGGAAATATAATAAATATATGTGCATATTCATGGAAAATACTACTACAACTACAACAGAAAAATGTATATAGCACACACTTACTCATACAATTAAAAAAAAATCAAGTATGGAATGTGTTGTAGGTCAAGTACGATCGTATAAAATCCCAGATTTTTAGGCCTTTAAAAATTTAAAAAGCAAAATTTTTATCTTTACACGAAGTAGGAGCACAGTATTTCCAAATCCATTTCTTTAAATTCTGGATCAATTGAAGAGTTAGAGAAATTTAAATGGAAATTTACTTCCTAGATCGGAGGTGCTTTAAATTTCTTAAATATGCTTTTGGAAAGAACTTGTAGATTCAAAATTTTGAAAGAAAAAAAATGAAGTATAATTTGATGTCAAAAAATTTATAAAAGATTTAAAATTTCACCTGTTTCCTTTTTCAAAACTTTAATAACGACACGAACATTTCCCACCCTTTCATTCCGAAATACCCAAAATTCCATTTTGTATCAACATACTTGAAAATCGACATTTTTTACTAAAATGTTCAGTCTGTCATCACAAAGAGTCGCATTTTTTCTTTTGTAGTCTTCATCCAAAAGTAAAAAGTGCTTTTTAGCAAGAGGCAACTTAACGGTACTTTTTTTTAATAAACACGATTTTTTCTTTGTTTTGTTGTTTGCCCTGTTCATGCGATCAAATGTTCTCGGTGCTATTTTATGTGGAATAATACTATAAACGCAGACGTTAAAATTATTTATATAAATAAAAATTAATCTGTGTTTGTTTGGGACTTATGGACAGCTAAACCACTCGACCGATTTTGTTGTTATTTTCACAGATTGATCCCCATGTACCCGAAAGCAACAAATCTATACAAAAATTCGATACAAAACAAATATTGATTATCGAATAATTAAAGAACTGTAACAGCGAGTATTTCTAAATTTGGTTCCAATAATATTTTTAAGGAACTTTTTTTATAATGAAAAATGTGAAATGGATAGGAACTGGGGAAAGGGTAGCTTCAATACAAGGCAAATATTTATCATCTTACATTTAAAGAACGATAACAACTTGGAACCACTTTATCAAGGAACATTTTACTAGACAAAATGAAGTATGGATAGGATCAGGGGGAAAGGTAGCCTCCATACAAAGAAAATGTTTATAATGGAATATTTAAAGAATCACTGCACCGAACATTTTCAAATTAGGTCTCAATAAATTTTTCAAGGAACTGTTTTACTGGACAGAATGAAAGGCGGATAGGATCATGAGGAGAGGTGTCCCCCATACAAAGAAAATGTTGATTATCGAATATCTCAAGAATTATAACAGTAAAAGTTCTCAAATTCGACCCCAATAACTTTCTCAAGAATTTGTTTTTCTGATCAAAATATAGGATGCGTGGAATTAAGGTGAAAGACACTCCCATGCAAAGCAAATATTAATTATCTAATGTCTTAACAACCGTAAAGTGGGAGATTCAAATTGATTCTAATCTTTTCTAATCTTCCAAGAATCTTTTTTACTGAATAGGACCATGGGGAGGCGTATTACCCAATTTACAAGGGCGACGAAGAGCACCGGGTCTTAGCTTGTTTCTTTTAAAAAAGGTTAGCTTTTCATAATGCTTAAAGAAAATATCCAAATTACATTTTCTCATGACCAAGAATGTTCTAATAGATAAATTGAATCAAATCGAAACAAATTGAGTCTACAGAAATAAAAAGCAAACTTAATCTTCCTATAAGTTCTGAACACGTTGCTAATATTTTGCGCAAAGATGAAAATAAAAAATGGAATCCAAACATAAACAGCATAAAAGTTGTTCAAAATTTGCTCAAAAGTAATGAAATGAACAGAGGAGTGAAAAAAGTGACACAAAAAAAACTCATCTTATTAGCGCGATTTGAGTTGGATCAATGTCTGACCGCATTTTTGAGAGCATACACAACAGAGGATCATCCACCTATGATTAATAATGCTGTAGATACGAGTAAAGCATAAGTAAATTAGTGCTTTTAAAAAAATATACCATTAAAATATAATTCAATGATTTGAGAACAGACTTGTGGGCCTGTTTTTGTCCCAAACTTATTTGGATTTGGTTTACTCACATTTCTTTTAAGACCTTTTTAAAGCAATAAAAAATGTTAGGTTGGAATGAAAAAACTTTTTGGAAAAATACAAACGCTTTTTAAAGTTTCATTTTCTGGTTAATATAACTCTTAAACGGTATCATATATTCCTATTTTTTTGAACTTTCAAGAGAATCTGTCACACATTTTTAAAAAAGTTTTAGGACTTATATTAAACCCTCTTATCCTAAAAAAGGTATATATAATTCATAACTGGAATATCTCTAAAGCTATATTCTTAGGGGATTTTTCAAGAACTATCAACATACAAAATTTCTTTTGTCTAAATTCATAAATTATTATTTGTGTCTTTTTTGCAATCTAAAGGGTCACCGACTTCGCCTCTAATTACATAGCGACATGAGCTCCTCCAAAACACCTCAGCTTTAAGCATGTAAATTTTCATTTAGATTATTACAGAAAAATTGATTTTGACACACTGTGGTCTGCTAACTTAAAATGAAAAATCATGTTGGATATTCCAGAAATTAAAAGAGTAAACCTATTCTTATAGAGAGTTACAAGGATTATCTATATACAAAATATCTTCTAAATCAGTTCATAAATTAATTTTTGATGAAATTAAAAAAAAAAACTTTGGAAGACCTCGGCCAACGCCTCTGTGCAGATAGTGTTGTATCAAACAGTGTGATTTAATATCAAAAATTCATGAACATATATTTATTAGTACAAAAATTTCAAAATTATTTAAAGAAATCGATTCGGAAACTCTGTTTAAAATTTTGTATACCGGAAATACGTACGTAAACAGATTTTTATTTCCTGCAAATTCACAAACAATATTCCACCATATTTTATGAAATAAAACCGTAAGCTAACTAGGCCCTGTGTTACAAATTTCCTGTTCTCCTTAAACTATAATGCAAAAAACATTGCATCTAATAATAGTGACTGTTGCAAGAGCAACAACAACTACAAGTACAAAAGCAAAGTAAATAAAATATAAAATATTAAATTATAAAAAAAATTAAAAACTGCAACAACAAGCTCTTGATTCTTGGAGCTCAAAAAAATAAATACAAAAACTTAAGTACATGTCAAGGATAAAGAAAACGTAAAGAAGAAGAAGAAGAAGAAGAAGAAGAAAAAAATAAAATAAAAATATTAAGAAGAGAAAGAAAAAATAACTGTAATGGGTGAATAAACAACAACTGTAACGACAGTATAAGATTTTCCAGGCATTACTAACACATTCATGCGTACAGTATGTTGACGTGTATGTCCTTCATATTCACATCTCCTTAAAGTGTGAAATATAGTCAACAGAAAAAATAAAATCGAAAAGTTCATGCTTAAATTTTAAACAGTTAAACTTTGAAATTGAGAATATGTATTTATCCATATGTATAGGTGTATATGTGAGAATGTGTTTGTTCATTAAAGTGTATATGCTTTTTTGGTAAAATATACTGTAAGTGATTGTTTATACTCATTTATGCGTGAATAATCTTACAAGATACACCACTGCCTCAACGAACGTGGGGACCTGAATTGAAAAAAATGTTAAAATATGTACAGAGCAATGAAAATCTCATATTTTGATAAAGATCGGTATCATATTATTAAGGTAAGAGAAATCTGAATGATATGGTACCAAAACTATAAATTTCGTACCAAGAATGGACAACATTTCTAGTTCTATGAAATAGAAGCAAATTTGACTTCAGTATCGATGTTATCAAAATATTTCATTAACTAAATGAAATTAATATCAAAACTACAATACAAGTTTTAGATCCGCCAGTCTAGGAGCAGTTGTTAGAATACAAAATATATATTTTTCTGTAATGAACACTGGTCCAAAAATCGCTGTTTTTTGGAATAAATCTGTAACTTTAGAACTACAGAATAGTTTTAATGCAATTTTCCACAAACATTTTTGAGGTATTTTCCAATTGACTAGAAAAAGCACAAGTTCCTGGTGGATCCTGGGGACGGAGAGTCGACGTCCAAAATTTGTAACCTCGGGTTCGATTTTTTTAAATTAACAAAATTTAAAAGTCGCTTGAAAAAATAATATACATAAATTAGTCCTTATAATTCTCAGATATTTAATCCAAAGTAAAATATTGACCCTTTTTTGGTACCCTACACCACAACAAGTGGCAATATGGGTATATTAACTTTGTCATACCGTTTGTAACGCCAAGAAAGTATCATCATTAAATATATATTTTTGCACCAAATTAAAATCTGATTGGTTATATATGTGTTCACCTATTAGTGAAATGAAATTTTAATGAAATTTTACCCAAATATTTCGACTTTTCAAGTAATTATTTTTCCAACGATATCAAATAACTCTACAAATATTTAACTCAATACATTAGCAATTAACTGAATCTTGCTTCCTTCAAGCAAACACTGCTTGTTTTTTATCAAATATGGAATGGATCTAAAAATTATTGAATTCTTTTATGAATGAAATTCAAATTAGAATAACTAATGTCAAGTTTGTACCTTCCTTTAATCAGCTTTCATTGTAAAAATTATCAAATGAGAACAAAGTAGGTTCATGATAGAATAAGCTATAATATACTACCAATTAAGCAATAAGTTAGAAGATAATGGTTCCACATTATTTGAATTTGTAATCACTTATAAGGTACGAATGATATATTTGGCTGTGACTTAGATTATGGAAACATATTTTTTTATAGCTGAAGAGTTGTTTCAAATAATTTTGTTCAAGATCGTTTGAAAGGACACCATAACTAACAACAGATTTTATCTTAGAACTGTGTTCGAAATTCATATGTGGCGTAATAAGGCCAGAGTTTATTATAAAGGTTAAAATTATGGGCCTTAAAGATGCGCATCTTTAAAACAAACATTATATTCAGAGATAAGCGATATTAAAAATTCTGTAAGTAAAGAGAAAACACTCCTCCATGCACCATCCAAAAATTTTGTAGTCCATTATAAAGTATTGTTAACGCTTAAGAAATGTTACAGATTTCATACGATTTTACCCAATAGTTAACTTGTAAATCAAAAAGCATAGTACGCCTGGCCAAGATTTCAGGAAGTGGTTTCATAACCAATTTTTTATTATTATTATTATTATTATTATTATTATTATTATTATTATTATTATTATTATTATTATTTTTAAATGTTAACAATAGTTAGTTCGAAAGACACGTTCAACTGATTTTTGCAATAAACGGTTTATGATTTAGCTCAGCACCTAAACAGATTCCTTTCGAAGTTCCACTCATATACATAAAAATAAAAATTATTTATGCGATAAAATATAAAATTTTGTACAGTTTCGTTTACTCTGAAATCAAAATGTTAAATTTAGTGAAAATTGGATGTTAAATTTGATGAACCTGTTTTTTTTATTAAATCTAAATGATTTTACCAAAATATATTGTGATCGGTCCTAAAAGATCATTTAAGATAATTAGTTTCATAATCCCTCTACTTTTTAAAATAGTAGAAACTATTATTTTAAAAAAAGATTTTAAATCATATATCCACTATTACGGTTGATATATTATTTATATCATGCCTTTAAATAAAATGAATGACTATAAAGGAGCTACCTCTACAAACCAAATATTGATTATCTTATATCTAATGATTTCTAACAACAATAGTTTTAAAATTTTGTCACAATCATGCCACCATGAGCAACTCTATTAAAAAAATAAAGGGTGGGTAGAATCGGGGGAAGTGGTATCCTCCTACAAAGCCTATTTTAATTATTGAATATCGAATAACTTTCTCAAGGAACAGTTTAACTGAACAAAATGAAGGACCGATAGGATAAGGGGAAAGTTAGCCCCATACAATGCAGATATAAAGTATCGATTACTTGAAGAAGTATTAAAGCGGAGGTTAAATAATTTGAATCTAAATCACTTCCTTAAAGAATTGCTGTAATGAAGAAGTAAGATAGGGCCAGGTAGTTCTGTCCAAGCAACGAAAATTTGAAAAGAATTATATAACAACTAAAGAATTGTTTAATCTAGAGAAGCCAATCTTTATCACTTTCCTACGTAAAGGTTTTGCCTAAAAAATTCTGATTGGTCAGAGTCAGGAGGAGACGTACATTCGCCTATTATGGCGAGAATCCTCCAATTGTCATCATATGAATCATTTCATAATACATTTCGGTAATAATAAATTGTTTAATGAATCTAAGCACCGAATAAAAGCTAAAAGTATATAAACCACTTTAAATTAATCGCATACTTGATTCTTCATTATATAATACAGAATATTTCTTAACTGTCATACTGCGTATTTAGTTTTTCAAACATCTTAAAATTGTTTTTTGTTTTTTTCTATCAGATACTTTTCCTACTAAACTGATTTTGCCGTTATGAAGAGAACATTTCTCAGGTTGCGGCCGTGCCAACAAC
Source organism: Cochliomyia hominivorax (assembly GCA_004302925.2). Taxonomy (NCBI): domain Eukaryota; kingdom Metazoa; phylum Arthropoda; class Insecta; order Diptera; family Calliphoridae; genus Cochliomyia; species Cochliomyia hominivorax. The sequence goes on along the minus strand of PYHX02000494.1, from coordinate 48,337,116 downwards.
AATCAGATGGTCGCAGTTAAATCGACTCAGATTTGATGCAAGAAAATATATACTTTATGGATCTTAGGTGGTTCCTTTTTGGCGTTTCAAACGAAACAACAAACTAATTTTTTTAAAACAAAAAACAGTTAAAAAAATCTTTCAGTTTCTATTTTTATTCCCGCCACCATCACAAGATATCAAAATCTACGTCGATTCAGCTATGCCCATCTGTCTGTCTATCTATCTGTCTATCCGTCTGTCTATTTGCTGTTAACACGCTCACAGAGCTCAATGAAATTTGGCCTATGTCTTCACTGCAGTCTTGAGGCATTTCCTATTTAAAACCAGTAAAATCGGTTCAGTATGTTAAAAGATATCGACCGATATCTGGGGTAACGTACAAGTTTAAGTGAAGAACTTGTATATAATTGTCAACTATAAAGCGCAAGAAAATGAAATTTTGCCAAAACATTAAGTTGCATGTACTTCATTATCAATCCAAAATTTATCAAATCGATTCAGTAGAAAAAATTATAGACAAAAATTTAACTGATTTTAAGACTCATTTAATGTTTTTCTGTGTTATATTTAACAAAAGCGTTTATATATTGTATACGTCTGTGAGTGTATAGGTGAATGTGTATGTGGTGGAGTGTATTGAAGATTCTGCATTGCCGAATATAGCATTCTTACTTGTGTTCTTTTCATTTATCTGACTAATTTGAAATTTTTTCAAAAATTTAATGCATCATTAGCTGACACACACATTTGCAAACTCTAACAAGAACTCAACTGCTTCCAAAAAATATGTCCCAACATCTTTCATCCAATTTTAAAACAACCCTCAGTTCTACAGGGACAAGTGTAAACAAATATCTTATATCACATTTTTTGAGTGTTTGCTTTCATTCGCACATTTTGTCCGTCCATTCATCCATCCTTAAGGGGTTGGTTTTTTCAACATTGCTTTCGTCCTGTTTAGTGCAAGTGTATGAGTAATTTTGTCTATGTATATGTGTGTGTGTGTTGTGTTAAACAGTACGTAACGTGTTTTATCCTTCTTCTTCTTATATTTTTTTCCTAACGTCAAGTTGTGGTTTTATTGTGTTCTTTTTGTTATTTTGTACTCTTAACGTGTTGTCTTTGTTGTTGTTGTTGCGTATTTACGGCAGTTTCGTGTTTTCGTATATTTTTGTGGAATTTAATTTTTATTGTTTTCTATCGAAGGCACAGAAGAAGGGTTGCAGGAAAATAAATACAAACAACAGATGGGGGATACAAAAACAACAACAACAAAAAGAGAGTAAATAAAAGGTTTTTTATTTTTTTATTTGAAAACAATTTTGTTTTTGTGTACAAAATTTTACAATTTCTTTATTTGTTATTTGTTGTTTTTTTTTTTTTTTGTGAAAAAACGCTTTTGTTTTAAGATGACTGTTTGCAATGTTGTTGTTTTTGTTATTGTTGTTATGGTGTTGTTGCTCAGTTAACAGTTGTTTTTGTACTTTTTTATTTTACGCAATTTTCCATCTTTTGTTTTAAAATTTTTCAACAATATTAGATAGACATCAACACCATTATTATCATCAGCAACAACAACAACAACATCGGTTTCAGCAAAATCCTCCAAAATTTGCCTTTTTGCAGTCAATCAGAAAATTCATGATAATTTTGATGGGGTATAGCTTAAGGGTTAAGAAGGATTAAATGAATTTAAAAAAAATAAACAAGATTATTTGGCAGTTTGAGAGATATAACGCTAAATGTATGCAACTAACGAGGATATACTGTCTTTATCAATATAAACGATTTCATTTCAGGGGCCCGGATACATCTGGATTCAGATTAAATGAGGATGTATATAGTTTTATGCACAACTGCAGATGGTCCCATTTTGCAACGGGATAAAAAGCCCGTACCTTTGGATTTGCAATTTCTGGCATATTAAGATTCAGCGTCAACTCTTTCTTTGACTTTGTTTTCTTCATTACTTCTTACTTCTTTATCTGCCTCTTCTCCTTCTGGCTCATTTTCATTATTTTTAGGCTTTGGAATTCTCTTTATTTTCAGGTATAGCGTAGCACAGAGGGAATGACAAATCAACGTACCTGCTGGCCAAGAAAATTTGACCAAAATACATGCCACGAAAATGGGTCTTCCCTCAAAAGACATCAGCAGATTGAGGAGAATCCTGCTTTTAGAGGTTTGCGGATACGTATTTTTTGGCTGCAGTTCAAGAATCTAGCTACAGCTTATATGAGAGAATAAAGAAGGTATCACACCCAACTGCGAGTGGTTCCATTCTACAAAGGGATAAAGAGACTCCCGTTCACAATTTCTGCAATTTTACCAGCTCGGTATGACCTTATTCTATGTGTTAAGCCTGTTACTCTATTCTGATCTCAATGATACCAGAACTGCTGTAGTAAACCACGGTGGTCTCCAAGTAAGACATTTAAATAGTGAAGAATTTGTGGCGTTTTTGATCGTTATTAAAAGCTTCCATATACAAGCCCTTCAAATGCTTAAGTATATTCTACTCGTATATACAAAGATTCTTCCCGATTTGCTTCGAAATGGACTCCAAACCCACGAAAATCGCATTTTTTCTATCAACCAAGCAAGAACAGACAATTTTAAATTAATGGTGCCTCACACAAAGCATACGATGCCAATTGAATGGTCAGCGAATGTAGAGTCAGTATTTGATTTAATTGAAAAATATAATTTTGCAAATAAGGGACTCTAATTAAGGAATGACGTATAATATTTCTTGTCCATCAATTCCAGAGACATGTCGAGCTATGATCTCTATTGAAATCAGATCATTTTGGACGTGAGAGTGTAAAACTAAAAAATGGTTAGTTATGTTGGCCCAGATTTTGATACTGCCTTTACACTATGTAAACTTAATATACCTTATTCGCCATTTCCATCTGCACCAATTTTTCCATTTTTTTAATAACTTCTACTACTGCTCCAATCTAACTGCGTTTTTGTCAACATTTGAAAGCAATTTTGGAGCATTAATCATGCCTCACATGGCTACCACACCTTTTGTTTACATTCATTGAGGTGTTTCATTCTTTCTTTCTCTCTTTCCGTTTTTTTTTGTGTACTTTTATTCTTTATATTTTATCTTAGAATTTTTTTATTTCTATTTTAACAGGGAACAGTGGGATGGAAACACGTTGTAAACATGAAAAATATTACAATAAACACATTTAACTTCAAATTTTATATGTTAGTTTTCTGATCAATAAGTTCCCAATCAAGCCCACTGTATACTGTGGTTTAATGTTGGTAGGGGTGGTGAAGCTGTTAACATTAATGTTTGCATTTGTATTTTATTTATTTTTTTTATAACTCCCTTTTATAGTCTATTAAAGATTTTTTACGTTTATGATTTCAATACAGAAGAAGTATTAAACTAGAATTCCTTATTTTTATATTGAAAATACTGAACAGTGTTACGTTTTACGCTATTATTAGCTATAATAAAGTTTTTTTTATCGAATCACTTCAAATGTAAAAATAAATGACTAAAGTAAATAAATTCTCAGAATACTGCAGACTTCATTTAGGTCTGTGAAATTTGTACGTTTTAAAATAAATTTGTCTGGGGGGTTATATGGGAGCTATAAGAAATTATGGACTGACACTTATATAATTTTGTACACCGAGTTTTGCCTATATTGATCTTAATTTGACCAACTTTTACTACAATAACAACGTGTATAAGAGATTTATGCTCTTCCAAGTGATATTTGAACCTATGAGAGGAATAGTTTAATAATATTATAGGACTTATGCATAATTTCGTTAAATTTTTCTATATTTGGGATTAAACCTGAAAGGGATGGCATTTACATGGGAGTGTGGCTCATTTCAAAAAGCTTCGTTTTTGGGCCGAAAAATAACACCTTGCAAATGTATGTTACAAACATTTGTAACATACATCAACCATCTTCGATGATGTAGGATATAATAATACACCGCTTTGAAAGTAATTATATAACATTTACTCTAATAACCGCTGTTCGAATCCTAAAAAACTTTAAAATTGGTATAAAAATTATTATTAACATTGAAGATCGACCTCGAATATTTCAAGATTAACCGACTTGAAGTATTTGAAGGAAATAACTTTATTTCAAGATAAGGAATGATGAAATTTCCTATATTGTTGGAAAACTTTTATTTGGAAAACTCTTAGGAAGCTTCATGGCATCTTGGGCACTTCTGTTTTAAATGATAATTGCATGATTTCTTCAATCCTTGGAGGACAGGTGAATCTAAACTTAAGATTTGGTGTGTCCCGTAAGAACACCAAAGAAAAAATTAGAAATAAAAAAGTCGGAAAAATCTAACTTCGATAGGTGTTAAAGTACTACAATGCCCAACGTATTTATCAAAGTTGGTCAAAGATTAATTAATTGGATTCAAGTCTTATTGACCAAATACAGACTCCAAGCTTCCATACCATATGCATTTTAAAAGGGATGGTTTAAACACATCATTTCAATCAAATCAAAAATCAAATTTAATCGAAATATCTGCAAAACTACGACCTGCATTTTAAGTGTTATACAGAAGTATATGCAGATAACCAGTCGGTCGGCCATCACTATGCCATTTCAGGATGTCATACTGAGTTATACGATATACATTTGCTATGGAAATGTATGCAAAATTTGGCGAGAGGGAACTTGGTTTAGGTTGTATTTCCGGCAAAGGTACACATTTTAATACCCTACACCAACATAGGTGGTTGTGACAAAATGGTGTTACATCTCCCTTTAAGTGTACCGTTCCACTCAGAATCAAATTTTTAGTCAAATAAACGATATCTTGATGAAATTTGGTACACTTTCTTATTTTGGCCCAAGTACGACGCTTTGGAAATTGACCATGTTCGGTCTAATAATTCGGTTTAAAGCTCATAAAAGCCCTAATGATATAAAGTGATTTTAACAAAATTTAACAAAAAAGTGTTTTGATATTCTAAAGCGATTCGGGTCGGTCTGTTGCTTCTCATTGGGCCCATTCAAATATCACTTCGAAGGGCATAAATCTCACATATGTGCTGGTGTCGTAAAAAGTAGTCAAAATAAAATAAATATAAGCAAAAATCGAAATACAAAATTATACGACGGTCGGGCTATAATTTAAATAATATGAAGAATATGAAGAACAAAAAATTCCACTAAGATTTTGAGTTGATGCAAGAATACATATACTTTATGAAGTTTTAGATGATTTCATCTTGGCACTACAAATGGAATGATAACGTTAATATGTGAAGGGTAAAATAAAATTGGAAATTTTAAATTCTTACTAAAATTTTGTTATAAATGATGTTTAAGAATAAATATTTCCTAATAATTTACCTTATATGTGTAGCTAAATAATAACGATATTCCAGCTTTACGATTTTCATATAAATATATGTTCCAATTCATCCGAAGTTTGGTCATTTTTTTATTGCCTTAACTGTGTCGGTAACTTTTGACCCCTTAAAGATATAAAAAACTCAAATGATTTTAACTGAAATGTTTTAGATTTGACTTAAAGGTCGCCAGTTTATTCTTCAAGCTTGGCCATCTGGAGTAAGATTTATTTTTTACACATTTCCGTATTGAAAAGTACATTGTGTACATAATCGGAAGTTTAGTTTTTCCAATTCAAATGATAATATAATATAACCCCATTCAACACTTGTGATGCTGAGAAGTATAAAAGTCATTATTTGAACTAAAATTTACTGTAATCAAAATTATAAAAGCGATTTCCAAAAAAAAGCAAAATCACAAAAGAAGCATTAAAAAAACTGACATTAACATTGATTTCTATTTATTTCTTTATTCAAAGAGACCCCTCTCTTCGTTTCTCTTCCTCTTTTTCATCAAATTTAATCACAAATATGTTGCATCCATATACAAATTGCAATTTTATATTGTTTTTATTCATTCATGTTACTCGTTTGATGTTATGTTGTTGTCATATCCTACACCATAACAAGTAAAAATGAAGGTATATTAATGTTGTCATTCAGTTAACAAAATCTGGAAGGAAACACTTAAGAATCCATAAAGTATATGTTTGAAACAAATCAAAAGTTGAATTGATTTCGATATATCTGTTTCATCATTTATCCGAATTCAATTTGCCCAAATTGCTTCTTATTATCCTGAACAGAAACCAGCATTATTGACTTACAAACAAAAAAGTTATAGACCGATATCTCAGCTAAGCTTAAATTACAGACTGAAAACATTTGTTATATTTCTATAAAAATTATTTGGATTCCAATTCATTATTGTATGCGTCAAGTAATATAGTACGAGTGACATAAAGTATTGTTGTTGTAAAGGGTATCGAAGATCGGCCTAGATGAAAACATCATTCTTACTTGCTTTCTATTCAACTTGACTGTATGTGAGTTTTCTTCATAGAATTTTTATTATCAATATCAGATTCCTTTTCATCCTTTTTATTTGCTTTCATTTCTTCGTGTGTGCTTGTTTGGTTGTGTGTGTTTTTGCATACATTTTCTTTCTTTATCATTTTTAGCTCTTTTCAAGCTTAAAAGAAAATTTTTTTAGTGTTCCAAGAACACTATTTGTATATTTATTTACATTTTCTACAAATTTTACACAAATCTGTAAATTTCGTATGTAACGTATGAGCAAAAAAAAATACATCAAATTTTAAAACAATAAATTTAGTTAAAAGTATTTCTACAATATTTTTATAAGTTTTAGTATAAATAATCGCACTGTAATTCTACACAAATTTATAGTTTAGGTATATTTGTTATACAAATCCTGCAAAGCTTTTTCATCTATTTACCCATACTCTAACAATTTCCCATGTAAAATCAAGTAAAAGGAAACAATTTTTGTCCACTTGCAACAATACACAGTGATCCGAAAATATTTTATTTTTGGAAATAATTCTTTAACTTTGAAACTGTTGAATTTTTGTTAATGCAATTTCAAATCAAAATTCCGAAGAAATACAAGTTCCTGATAGATCTAGAGGTATAGATGTAGTAACCTCAAACTTCTATCCAAAAACATTCATTAATTCACACACATTATCTCTTATTGTTTAAGAGATGTTTAGACCGAAGTAAAATGCTGCCCCTTTTTATTTAATTTTATATTGTTTCTCTTCAATTTAATTTGAATTCAAGAATTTAAATAGACCAGCCAGAAACTATGAAACTTTTCTAATCCAGTTACAAAAAGCCCCCATCATAACTCCGTTAAATTCCATAGAACTGTATTTAACGGTTCAAGAGTTCTATACGATTATGTACTTATATCTTGAACATATATGAAAAATCTGCAAATTTGATGGAGGAGAATAAGTTTGATAAAAGTTTAAACACAGGGATTGAAACCGAAAAATTCTTAACAAACCTATTTCATTTAACACAAATGTTATTTTCATTTGTTTTTCTTTTTGTGAAGTTACGTTTTTTAAATCATGTTAGTTATTATGTTTAAGGTTGAACAAATGTATATATTGTTAATCTGATTAAAATGAGTGACCAGAAGAAAGTGCGAACTAAAATTGTTAAATTTTTTTCAACAAAACCAAACTTGATCCTACAAAAAGTTGGTCCAGCATTCAAAAGTCTGCCGTCAAACTGTTTCCAATGTTATTAACAGTATCGGAAGAAAAGGTTCGGTGATAGAACTCCAGATTCAAGTAGAAGAAATGGATCACATAATGTTTTTTCAAGTCGAAAAACAAGAAAGCATTTTGAAACGAGCTCCAAAGACATCCTATAAGAAAACAAGCTGATTAGCTCAGTCAAAAAGTTAAAGCTAATGTTGGTATAAAAACATACAAAGCTCAGATAGTGTCTGACATGAACGCTGTTAAAAATTAAAAGACCATCAACAGAGCAAGTAAATTGAGGTAAATATTCTAGATGCATAATGTGTGTTCTGGCGAATTTTCCGCAAAAATCTGCTTCCATTCATAATGCCTTCATAATGTGTCCACTTATTTGTGGTCTAACTTGGCATCCTGTCACTATGAATAACAAGCTCTTGGGTGGTACAAAAATAATATTGTGGTATTTGTTGCAAGAGAGGCAAAATTTCCAAACTGCCCGTAGCTAAGGCCAGTTGGGAGATTTTGTGTTTTAAAAGCGAATTAAAGAACTCAAAAATGGTGTTCAAAGGTGTTAGATTAGTCAAGTTATTATTGTGAAATTTGAGCATAAAATGGAAGAAGTTATTCTTCATTTTGGACTGTAGACAAATTCCTATTTTTTGATTGTCAAATATCCAAAATTTCAAATCGGCGCAAACTCTTCTAAAGTTAAAATTTTTAGAAAGTTAGTACGTCTGACTTTATGAAAGGCTTGGTCCATAACAGTTTTTTTCAGTATAGAAAAATATATATAGTTATATGATCAAGGTAATTTTTCCATAAATTTAGCATTGCCATATTATTATTCCCTTCAAAAAAACTAAAGAATTTTTTGAAATTAATAAAATACTGATAGGGCTAGAGGGCAGTGTAACCCCTAACGACGTCAGGTTAGTTTAACATGCATATACGTTAAGAATTCTTTCAGAATTATGAAGAACTAATTATGATCTAATGGAATTTAATGGACTTTGAAGTGAAAATATGCTGCCACCTTTTTTGTAAAATTCACAAAGAATATGATTTGTTTAATTTATATTTTTAAATAATATAACTCTTTTTTGGATATATATATAGATTTTTTTGTTCAAAAATTATTAAGAAGTTTGTACTAAATCTGGGCAACATAAAAAGAAGTTTTTGGGGTCCAAATTTAGCCCACAAAAAATGTTTAAAATGTTTAAAAAATGTCAACGCCCAAATTAAACCACATTAGAGGTTCAGTCTTCGTCCTCTAGACCTACTAAATACTTGTACTCTTTTAAATCAATTAGAAAACATTTTAAGAATATAAATGTAGCATTTCATAACGAAATATTTAATATTTTCAAAACTTCAGATTTATTTCCCTAAACAGCGTATTAAGCGCCACTGTGCCACACTCGTACAAGTAATAAAATATCATGAATATCTTAACACTTTAGCATCATCTCAAGTATTTGTTGTATTTTCGGTATTAAGATAAGCAAATGTGATTTTTAAAGTCAACAACATAAAATTGTATTTTCTCTTGTTTCGTCTCTGTTTATTTTAGAATTTATTTGTTTTGTTTTAGAAATCTAAGAAATTCTCTACGAGTTGAAATTTTCATCTAAACGAAAATGCATTTTTTTTGTTTGTAAGACATTTTGAAAAATGGTGGGATTTTAGATTATGACACTTGATACTTATTTGCATACATGCTATACATATGTATGTGTATGCTCACACACACTAACATACATAAATATATGGCACTACATAAAACCCAAAGTGAATAAGCATGAGAATATGTTCTTTCTACGTTCATCTTTAGTTTCCTGTCATGAAATTACAAATTTTGTTAAGATTTCCTAAAGTGTTTTTAATTAAAAATCACACAAGAAGACAATAAGAAGAAATAATGGGAAAAACTGTTAACTTTTAATTGAAATTTTGAAAGTTAAAATTGTAACAAAACAGATAGAATAAACATTGAAGTAAAAGAATATTAAAAGAATTTGTTGCATCAAACATTTCAATAAAACTAAAAATCTTTCACCGGTTTTATGCGTTGGAATGGTGAAATTGGTTTTATTTAATGTTATTTAGTTTTTGTTGAAAGGAAAAATGTTTTTTTTCATTTCTGTTATTTTAAGAAATGATTTCAATTGTTTAATAATTAATGGTTGGGGTTAATTTAAATATTTACTAAGTAAGAAAACTATATTCGGCTATTCCGAATCTTCAATACCCTCCACTACAAATGCGTGTTCAGTAAGTACGTAATGTTTCGCACACATACATACACAGACGTATACACTATATAAAAGCTTTCTTAATACAACTCAGGAACACTTAATGAGTCATAAAATTGTATATTTTCGGATATAACTTTTTCTATTGTGACAGACAGACAGATGGACCATCAGACGGTCATAGCTTAACCATTCAGATTTTGTTTTCATTCACAATATATATAAAAGCTAATACCCAGTGAGCTTTGCCCCTTTTATAAGTGGTTGTATCCCTCCTCATGGTCCCATTCGTCCTACATTTTAGCAGTAAAAAAGATCCATGAGAATGTAATTGGAAACATTTTTAATACTCCACTTTTATAGTTCTTTAGATATTCAATAATTTATAATTGCTTTGTATGAGAATACCTTTCCACATTGATCCTACCCGTCCTATATTTTCATCAGTAAAAAGATTTTGAAAAAGTGATTAGTGGTCGAATTTGAGAAACATTTCTGTTTATTAATTCTTTAAGATTATCGATTATCAACATTTTCTTTGTTTGAAGCTACTTCTCTCCCTAATCCTATCCGTCCTTCATTGTGTCTAATAAAACATAAGATTCACTTATAAAGTAGTTGGACCTATTTTGAAAATTCTCACAGTTATAATTCTTTATAAAATTCGATGATCACTATTTGTCACGAAAAAAAAGTTTCTTGAACAAAATTATTGGGACTGAAATTTGAACCATTTTCGCTGTCTATAATTCTTTATTCGATGATCAAATTTGCGTTATATGAGTACTACCTCTCTCCCTGAATCTATCCGCCCCAAATTTGAAAATTCTTTATGAAGTTGTTCTTTAGACTATTCGATGATAAATATTTCTTTCTTGTATGGGGT
>PYHX02000494.1:48305521-48326261 GCA_004302925.2 Cochliomyia hominivorax | reverse complement strand
TTGAGTTTCATAAAGTATTAAATTAGTTTATAAACTTAATTAAATTAATAAGTTTATTTAATTATAGTTTTGATTAAGTTGCAATTGTTCACTTATTAACAAATTTATTACTTTTTGAAAAATTTAATTCTAAATTTTTACTCAAATTTTAAATTCGAAATTCAGTTTATATCGCCAAGAAAAAATTATCTAAGACCCCATGAAGTATATATATTCCTGCATTTTATCAATATGTGAGTCGATTTCGTGCCCGGTTCATTGAAAGCATTCTCATTTCTAAACCAATATTCTAATTCAATAAAATTTGATCAGATTATAAGTTACTATTTCAAAGCAGTTTCTTTCAAAAACCATATATCCTTATAGGTCCACTAACAAGAATTGGACACCGGGACAGACACGAAATTTTTTATTTTTAATAAAAATTAACTGAATTTAAATTTATTGCACAAAATATTATTAAAATAATTTTAGTATAAAAGAAGTTATATATCTTGATTCCTCCATCCATAAGGACTCCATCCCGGAATGGAAACTTTTTTAAAAACTCTTTAACATTTATTTATTATTTTTAAAATTTTTAGGAATAAATGAAACTAATTTTATGAAATGAATTTTAATTTAAAATTTTTTAATATTTCAAATAAAAAAGTGTAATTAATTTCGATATCATTGATCCACAATAGTGGCAGAGCAGGGTATTGCATAGCTGAAAAATCTGACATTTAACTTTAAAACATTTTCCCGTAATAGAGTTTTTTCAGAAAGATTTCCAGAGCTTTTTAAACAATTAGCAGAATGTTGCTGTAATGAAAGATTATGATCTGGTAACTGGCTAAAATATTTTGACCTTTTTCGTTCAATTCTTTCTTCGTCTCTGGTTGGTAAATGAGAGTAATCAAATTGTAACATCATATAGACATCAACGATTTCTTACAATTTTTTATCTTTAGAATTGTTCGCTAGATTTTTCCCGACTGTTTATTCAAAGTAAAATAAGACGAAATATACCCCACAAGTCTTGAAATTCTTGAAGACTAGCTACAAAGCTAAGCTTAGAATGGATCATTAAGTCTACTTGGATCTTTTAGAAATACCAAGACAGTCTGATGTTAAATTGCAAGTAGGCAATCTTCGAAGTTTCACCAGACACGTAAGTCTTCCAGTACGAGAACCATTGCGTCTGATATGGTAATATCCTTCAGAGAGTTTCATGTTGTTATGTCTCCATGGTGCTGTTATAAGAGATATCACCTATTGGAGTGGTAGGAAATTGGTTAGGCCCAGACTCCTAAGCAGGAAGGAATTCCAATTTGGGGCAATGTAATCTCCGGTTTTAGGACCAACATGTAGAAGGTCTGACATGGCACGATCAAATGCAATGAAATAACGACGCTAATTTTAAAGAGCTTTGGCGAGCGGGTTGTTGTATTCCTAACAATGGATCTTAATATATTATTGAGAAATTTAATGAATGGAAAAGCAATCCAGTAAAAATATCTAAATATAGTGTGACTTTCTATAATCCTCTCCTGCCTAGATGAATTTTTATCTTACAGCAGCTTGTCACCAGCATAGACCTTGTAAATAGATATCAATGTAACAGTGTAGATAATTAATGTCTCAAATCTCAAATCGGACGTCACTTAAAATAGCGGCTAACTGAAAGAACTATTCTTGAGGCATGTGACTTTTCAAACCCCTCTGATACTATTAGTCACATAGATATCGTCAAGAACATAATGTACTCCACATTATTTAAAAAAATAAGGACATGAATTGTGAACAATTTGTGCGGCCATCAGTCATTCGTTGAGCCTTCAAACAGATGGTCAAAAACTCAAAGAGATAAAAAGCTTCCACAGGACCCTCTTAAAGATCTAGCTCTCGAAAATCCCAGCGCCTAAAGCAGATGTTGATATAATATTTTCTGAAGACGACTGTGGAATTACAGCGATGAGCCATATAGTTAATGACATAAGTATATTGATGTTTACTCCCTGTAATTATGCGAGTTCTTCTTGAATTTGACTACAATCAACGATTTTTTTGGAAATAAAAAGCGTATAAAATTTCAATGAGATATTTTTAATCGATTTAGACACATTGCGCTACATCAAGTAGTGACTCAATTCCATAATTTTCGGCCCGATAGGTCTGTTTGATATAGATAGATCAAAATCAACACTTTTGAATCGAGCGAACGCTCGATCTGAAATATGCTTTTGTCAACACACATTTAGAACCATATTTTTAAGAAATTAAAACTTCAAATTTCTATGATTCAAATCTTTGTCATTTAATTTCATTTAAAACTCATTCACATTAAACTTCAAGTATTTCCTTCTTATTTAACAAATCAACTTTATAAATCTCACAAATAAATATATTTTTCCCTCAAATACATAAAAAATGTATTGTCATATATATGAGCAAAAGTGTGTGTGTGATTTCATTTATATTCTTAACCAGTATTTTAATTTAATACACACAAGATTTATCTTACAAAAAGATAATAATTCTCTTTTCAATTAAAATAATCCATATTCTTATTAAATTTCTGAATTAAATATTTTATGTTTTTCGTAAAAAAATATGATTTTTCTCTTTTTCTCTTTTTCTTGTCTTCATATCAATTTTTTTAATGGTTAATGATTAGCATTAATGTATTTAAAAAACCGACATTTTCAGAAAACCGGTTTTCTTCTTATAACCTATTGCGACGTTCTATAACCTACTCCAGCCTAGATAAATTTTTATCCTACAGCAGCTTGTCACCAGCATAGAAAAATACACAGTGTTGATAGTCATTCGTACTCAATTGTACGTTACTTAAAATAGCCGAGTCTATCCGAACGAGCAATTCTTGAAGCATTTAATTTATTAACGCTTCTGATGCTGTTAGTCACAAAGATCCCGTCAAGAGTATCATGTGCTCTACATTATTGAAAAAAGGAATATATGGATTGCAAACTATTAGAGCGGCCGTCAGCCATTCGTTGAGACCCCAAATCGATGATTAAACACTTTAAACACACTCAGAGTTGAAAAAGATCCCAAAGAATCTTCTTTAATTTCTAGCTCTCGAAACTTCCAGCGCCTCCAACTGAAGTTGATATGATATTTACTGAGTTATTCCAAAAAAATCTGTTTTTCGAATACGATTTTATGTCAAAAACCGGTTTACCGGATATAAGTTAATGAAAAAAATACTTATTTAATAGAAATTAAGAGTTTCACCAAAAAAAACACCATGTAATTTCCTTTATATGGAAAGAAGTTGAAATAATGGATAAAATGTTTATTTTAATTTAATGTGTCCAGATACCATGGTTTCATTTAAATCCATTATTTTTTCCATTAAAGAAACTCTTTTTTTTTAATTTCTAAATATGTCTAAATTATAGGTCTATATCTCTTAATCTCAAAAGAGAGCAGAATCTTATTTAATTGATTATGTTTAAAGCAAATAAACACACCAAAATCGATTCAGAATATATTGCCTTAGAATCAGTACTTTGGTTGCATAACACACGGAATGAGAAATTTTATATATTATCGCTTATTGCAGAATATATAAAAATGAAGCTGACTATTTAAGTGAAAAACTTAAAATTGCCTTTCATTAGAAAACCGGTTAACCAACTTAGAAAAAAGAATTAATATAAAGGAATCAATAATAAAGATTAAATCTAATTATGGATAAATTTTACAATCCATATTAATTATAAATAAAACAAGTAAGAATGCTATATTCGGCTATAACGAATGTTCAATACCCTCCACCGCAAAGGCGTGTGAAGCACTATTCGATGTATACAATATAAAAGTTTTTCTTCATATAACATGGAATACTTAATGAGTTATATTTTTTGCTATAACTATTTTTTACTGAACCGATTTTGTCAGAGGTTTTTCTAAGATATCGGGGTATATCTTTTGATAAACTAAACTGATTTTAATGGTTTTTAATAAAAGCCCTGAGAAGGGCTATAACAAATACTCAGAGCCAATTTCAATGAGTTCTGTCAATTATTGTGGAGGTGAGACTGCCAACAGCAGGCAGACAGATAGACAGACAGACATAGCTAAATCGACTCAGATTTGATTTAATGTAAAAATATATACATTACATGAGCTCTGAGATGATTCCTTCTTAACGTTACACAAGGAATGACAAAATTAAAATTAACTTGTGGAAATTTTCATAAAATATTTATTAGAAATTGTTGATAAGAACTTTTTGAAGGTTGGGAAATTAAAAATATATTTATATTTACACATGTGTGTTTGAGAGTGTTGAATAAAATTAGGGGAAATTATGATTTTTTTTCTTATTTTAGATAAATTATGCTCAATTGATTTGTTAATTAAATGAAAACTTCTAAATTTACATGATTAATTATAGAAACATGACTTTAATTATTAAATATTAAAGAAAGATGAATTTCTAATCACATTTTAAATGTTGACCTTAATTGGCTCAATTAGTGAGATATATACGGAAATTAATTTTGTGAATTTATCTCTTTTTTTAAAAACTGCGCAAGTTTTTTTTTTTGCAATTTCATAAGAGCTTTCGAATATATTTTAATGAAATTTGACATTGACGTTCTTAAGTTCTATTAAAATTGTTTTGAAAACACCTTTTTTAAGAAGAACTAGTTACCGAGAAAGTGAACCATTAAGGTTAATCACATTAATATCCCATCAGATATTAATAATTTACAAAATCTGTATTTAAGAAGACCTATCGCTTTCTCAAGGTCAACTAGAAACTTAGTGAAACTTACGCAAAATTTATTAAAAATGTGTGGCCCCACACACAGTGTTTCAAATGAAAAATGAAATTGAAATAAATCAGTAACTTCCGTAACGAACTATCGATTTGAACGATGTTTCACACAGTAAAAAAAGAGGTAGAGATTAGATTAGAGAGTTTAAGATTTTGAGTTGAATTTTGTGAACTAAATGGATGCTGGTCCTGATTCGTTTTATCTGAATCCATTTTCAAGAATTAAAAAAAGAAGCTTGTTATATCGCTCACTTGCTGCAAGTTAGTCATAACTCAAAAAAAAATCAATATTTTCAGTAGACTCAAACGCTTACAAAAATCTGTAATCTACCAGCGACACGCAACCGGAATAACGTTTTTTACTGGCAATAACCAATAAACTTATATTGGCACAAAATACTTTTTGTAGAAATCTCTCTACCACCAAAAAAAGATAAATCATCCTAGACCCCATATAGTATATGTATTCTTGCATAAAATCAAAATCTGAATCGATTTAATTATGTCCGTTTGTCTTTCTATTGTTGGAACGCACTCATCAACAATAATGAGCAGTAATACTCAATGAAAAGTTTCCTTTATAGAAGAGGCAAAAGCGGGCTACTACAAAACAAGTTACAACCAGATATCTGAGCCCGCCCTCTTAAAAATTTAACATTATGACTTAACGGTTAATTTAATTTTCTTGAAGTTTAGCACACTAGTAATACCGTTGGTAAAAACATTTCGCGCTAATAAAGTTTTAGTTAGGGCATGGGCGAGGTATCTCTTTTACAAACGAAACAATTAGTACCGCGCATTCAGTAATTTGACAACTCATTATTGTAGAGTATAACATTTGAAGGAGGGTGTAGTAGCTGCCTAATAAACGAAAGTTTTAATATCGTATATATTTGAAACTTGTAAGCATATTTCTTGAAGTTGGCACGAAAATAAGGTCTTAATGACAAAATATTAAAGACTAAACAAATCTGGAATAGGGCACATCATAGTATATAGTATAGCTCTAAAACGGGACAGTAATATCCCCCTTACAAGTGTCATTTTTGTAAATGCATTTCATTAAGAGTGTTGCGGGAAATTTAGTTTAAATGGGGTACCAGTCCGTTACAAGCGGAATTTATGTATATATCATCCCACAATTGCTAACTTGATAGTGAAGGGAGGGAGCTAGAGAGTTATGAGATATAAGTTAGCAAAAAGTACTATTTAGCGCTTTAAAAACTAAGCTATGAGATTATATAGAGCAACACAAGAGACACTATAGAAAAATGAAACAATAAGTAAAATTTACTAACGTAACGTGAGGTGATCCAAAAGGGGAAAAGCTATAAGTATTCTCATCTAGTCAAAAAATTTTACGATCATACTTTTTGAAGACGTGTGCTAGGCAATTTGGCTAAACACCAAGATCCTGTAATGAAGAAGGGAAGACCTATAATATGATACAAATTAAGAAAATACAGTCTAACAGACCAATAATTTGTCTTAGGTGTGTGACGAATGTCATAACACCCACAACAACTTCAGCCTAAACACTTATGATTTTATACTATTTTTGCAGTTTGAATCTGAATATTTGTTTTCAATTCGTTCGAATGTTATCTTTAAATTCGGCCGACTAAAAGTTCCTTACAAGATTTTCCTTTTTAATTGCAAATAAGTATTTTGAATCGAATCTGCAAAGACTGAGTTATAACTGGGAAACTAAATTCTTTTTATGAAATTCTTGGAAACTAATTCAAATTTTTTTCATTGGAATCATGAATTTATGGATATATTGCACAGTGGTACTAAATGGATTTTTTGGAAATAAATCCCTTATTCTGATCGACTGAATAACTTTCCATGAAATTTAATAAAATGTCAGCAGAGGAGTGTAGTAGTTTTTTCCGACAATAAATTTTTGAGATTATCCCCATATTTTTGAGTATACAAGGACTTAAATTTAGAATTATAATCCACGTTTACAGTAAATTTCAGAAACAAAAAACTGTATTTTCTGCGAAAGTATTATTCGATTCTTTAGATGTACAAAGTACACTCCCCTACTACCATTAAGTCGGTCGAACGAAAGTTACAGATTTAATTTGCTCCATTATTACTTTGAGATTAAAGTTCCTTTAGTCTTTATAAAAATTTTCCCAAAATAACGCTTTTTAGTCTATCATAATCTAGTCCATCTGCAGGAACAGCAATTTCTCAATCATTGTGATTTATATTAATTTATTGCTGAACACCACAGAAAGCTCTATAATTTATTACAGTTATTTATAAAAGTACTAATCCGCTTTCCCCATTACAAAATATGCATTTCCTTATTCCCTGTTATTTGATTTATTATTCTTATCATATAACCCACTGTGCAGAAGTATACAAATATATTACACAACTCCATAGGAAATGATTTATGCCCTTAACTTATATTAAATCCCCATTTTGATAAAATACAATTTTTATTTGGCACAATTAAATAGACCTTAACTTCTGCAACATACAAAATTTATTTCTCATTTACATTCTTTTGTGTAACAATTTCAATACGTGTTTTTTTTTTCTGAGATCCTTTATTTTTTTATTATTTTTAACAAACATTTTTTAACACTTTTCTTGTCGTGTTTATTTTAAATTTTTCCTTATGCTGCCATTTGCAAAAGTTTGTGTGTTTAACATGAAAAGAAGAAAAGGAAATAAAATAAATATATGTGCATATTCATGGAAAATACTACTACAACTACAACAGAAAAAATGTATATAGCACACACTTTCTCATACAATTAAAAAAAATCAAGTATGGAATGTATTGTAGGTCAAGTACGATCGTATAAAATCCCAGATTTTTAGGCCTTTAAAAATTTAAATAGCAAAATTTTTATCTTTACACAAAAGAGGAGCACTGGATCATTTGAAGAGTTAGAGAAATTTAAATGGAAATTTACTTGCTAGATCGGAGGTGCTTTAAATTTCTTAAATATGCTTTTGGAAAGAACTTGTAGATTCAAAATTTTGAAAGAAAAAAAAATGAAGTGTAAAGTGATGTCAAACCATTTATAAAAGACTTAAAATTTCACCTGTTTCCTTTTTCAAAACTTTAGTAACGACACGAAAATTTTCCACCCTTTCATTCCGAAATACCCAAAATTCCATTTTGTATCAACATACTTAAAAATCGACATTTTTTACTAAAATGTTTAGTCTGTCATCACAAAGAGACGCATTTTTTCTTTGTAGTCTTCATCCAAAAATAAAAAGAGTTTTTAGCAAGAGGCAACTTAACGGTTTTTCTTAGTTTTTTTGTTTGCCCTGTTCATGCGATCAAATGTTCTCGGTGCTATTTCATGTGGAATAATACTATAAACGCAGATGTTAAAATTATTTATATAAATAAAAATGATGTTTGTTTGGGATTTATGGACAGCTAAACCACTCGATCGATTTTGTTGTTATTTTCACAGAATGATCCCCATGTATCTGAAAGCAACAAAGGCTATAAAAAAATTCGATACAAAACAAATATTGATTATCGAATAAATAAAGAACTGTAACAGCGAGTATTTCTAAATTTGGTTCCAATAATATTTTTAAGGAACTTTTTTATAATGCAAAATGTGAAATGGATAGGAACAGGGGAAAGGGTAGCTTCCATCGTTCTTATATTTAAAGAACGATAACAGCTTGGGACCACTTCATCAAGGAGCATTTGACTAGACAAAATGAAGTCTAGTAAAATGCCTCCATACAAAGAAAATGTTTATAATGGAATATTTAAAGAATCACTGCACCGAACATTTTCAAATTAGGTCTCAATAAATTTTTCAAGGAACTGTTTTACTGGACAGAATGAAAGGCTGATATGATCATGAGGAGAGGTGTCCCCCATACAAAGAAAATGTTGATTATCGAATATCTCAAGAACTATAACAGCAAAAGTTCTCAAATTCGACCCCAATAACTTTCTCAAGAATTTGTTTTTCTGATCAAAATATAGGATGCGTGGAATTAAGGGGAAAGATACTCCCATGCAAAGTAAATATTAATTATCTAATGTCTTAAGAACTGTAAAGAGGGAGATTCTAATCTTTTCTAATCTTTCAAGAATCTTTTTTGATGAATAGGACCATGGGGAGGCGTATTACCCAATTTAGAAGTGCGACGAAGAGCACCGGGTCTTAGCATGTTTCTTTTAAAAAAGGTTAGCTTTTCATAATGCGCTCAAAAGTAATGAAATGAACAGAGGAGTGAAAAAAGTGACACAAAAAAACTCATCTGGTTAATATAACTCTTAAACGGTCTCATATATTCCTATTTTTTTGAAGTTTCAAGAGAATCTGCACATATTTTAAAAAAAATTTAGGATTTATATTAAACCCTCTTATTCTAAAAAAGGTAAATATAATCCATAACTGGAATATCTCTAAAGCTATATTCTTAGGAGATTTTTCAAGAACTATTAACATACAAAATTTCTTTTGTCTAAATTCATAAATTATTATTTGTGTCTTTTTTGCAATCTAAAGGGTCACCTACTTCGCCTCTAATTACATAGCGACATGAGCTCCTCCAAAACACCTCAGCTTTAAACATGTAAATTTTCATTTAGATTATTACAGAAAAATTGATTTTGACACACTGTGGTCTGCTAACTTAAAATGAAAAATCGTGTTGGATATTTCAGAAATCAAAAGAGTAAACCTATTCTTATAGAGAGTTACAAGGATTATAGAGAGTTACAAAGATTATCTATATACAAAATATCTTCTACCTCATTTCATAAATTCATTTTTGATGAAATTAAAAAAAAACTTTGGAAGGCCTCGGCCAACGCCTCTGTGCAGATAGGAAACTGTACTTCTCCAAAACAGCTTGAAAACAAAATGATCAAACAATGTGATTTAATATCAAAAATTCATGAACATATTTTTATTAGTACGAAAATTTCAAAATTATTAAAAAAACAATTTGGAAACTCTGTTTTATATTTTGTATACCGGAAATACGTACGTAAACAGTTTTTTATTTCCTGCAAATTTACAAACAGTATTCCACCATATTTTATGAAATAAAACCGTAAGCTAACTAGGCCCTGTGTTACAAATTTCCTGTTCTCCTTAAACTGTGATGCAAAAAACATTGCATCTAAAAATAGTGACTGTTGCAAGAGCAACAACAACTACAAGTACAACAGCAAAGTAAATAAAATATAAAATATTAAATTATCAAAAAAAAAATGAAAAACTGCAACAACAAGCTCTTGATTCTTGGAGCTCAAAAAAATAAATACAAAAAACTTAAGTACATGTCAAGGATAAAGAAAACGTAAAACACGAAGAAGAAGAAGAAAAAATAAAATAAAAATATTAAGAAGAGAAAGAAAAAATAACTGTAATGGGTAAATAAACAACAACTGTAACGACAGTATAAGATTTTCCAGGCATTACTAACACATTCATGCCTACAGTATGTGTACGTGTATGTCCTTCATATTCACATCTCCTTAAAGTGTGAAATATAGTCAACAGAAAAAAGTAAAATCGAAAAATTCATGCTTAAATTTTAAACAGTTAAACTTTGAAATTGAGAATATAATTTATCCATATGTATAGGTGTATGTGTGAGAATGTGTTTGTTCATTAAAGTGTATATGCTTTTTTGGTAAAATACACTATAAGTGATTGTTTATACTCATTTATGCGTGAATAATCTTACAAGATACACCACTGCCTCAACGAACGTGGTGACTTAAATTGGAAAAAAAAATTAAAAATATTTACAGAGAAATGAAAATCTCATATTTTGATAAAGATTGGTATCATATTATTAAGGTAAGAGAAATCTGAATGATATGGTACCAAAACTATAAATTTCGTAGAAGAAAATTTGACGTCAGTTTCGATATTATCAAAATATTCCATTAAAGTAAATGAAATTAAGATCTAACAGTCTAGAAGCAGTTATTAGAATACATAATATATATTTTTCTGTAATGAACACTGGTCCACAAACGCTGTTTTTTTGGAATAAATCTGTAACTTTAGAACTACAGAATAGTTTTAATGCAATTTTCCACGAACATTTTTGAGGTATTTTCAATTAACTAGGAGAAGCACAAGTTCCTGGTGGATCCTGAGACGGAGAGTTTAAATTAACAAAATTTATGAGTCGCTTGAAAAAATAATATACATAAATTAGTCTTTATAATTCTCAGATATTTAACCCAAAGTAAAATATTGACCCTTTTTTGGTACCCTACACCACAACAAGTGGCAATGAGAGTATATTAACTTCGTGATTCCGTTTGTAACGCCAAGAAAGTATCATCATTAAGTATATATTTTTGCACCAAATTAAAATCTGATTCGATATATATGTGTTCACCTATTAGTGAAATGAAATTTTACCCAAATATTTCGACTTTTCAAGTAATTATTTTTCCAACGATATCAAATAACTCTACAAATACTTAACTTATACATTAACAATTAACTGAATCTTGCTTCCTTCAAGCAAAAACTGCTTGTTTTTTTATCAAATATGGAATGGATCTAAAAATTATTGAATTCTTTTATGAATGAAATTCAAATTAGAATAACTAATGTCAAGGTTATACCTTCCATTAATCAGCTTTCATTGTAAAAATAATCAAATGAGAGCACAGTAGGTTCATGATAGAATAAGCTATAATATACTACCAATTAAGCAACAAGTTAGAAGATAGTGGTTCCACATTATTTGAATTTGTAATCACTTATAAGTTACGAATTCTATATTCTGCTGTGACGAATCTTGAACACCCTTCATCACTTAGATTATGGAAATATATTTTTTTATAGCTGAAGAGTTGTTTAAAAAATAATTTTGTTCAAGATCGTTTGAAAGAACTTTATAACTAACAACAGATTTTATCTTAGAACTGTGTTCGAAATTCATATGTGGCGTAATAAGGCCAGAGCTAATTATAAAGTTTATAATGTTAAGATCGATTTTTTTAATACTTAATTGACAGCTATTTAATTAAGTATCAAGAAATCTATCTAGTCGTAATAAGGTTAAAATTATGGGCCTTATAGACACGCATCTTTATGGCAAAGATTATATTCAGAGATAAGCGATATTAAATATTCTGTAAGTAAAGAGAGAACACTTCTCCTTGCACCATCCAAAAATTTTGTAGTCCATTATAACGTATTGTTAACGCTTAAGAAATGTTACAGATTTCATACGATTTTACATAACAATTAACTTGTAAAGCAAAAAGCATAGTACGCCTGGCCAAGATTTCTGGAAGTGGTTTCATAACTAAATTTTTTGTTTCATTTTTTAATAATGTTAACATTAGTTAGTTCGAAAGACACGTTCAACTGATTTTTGCAATAAACGGTTTATGATTTAGCTCAGCACCTAAACAGATTCCCATCGTTCTACTTATATACCCGCAAAAAGTTATTTTTGTAATAAAATATAAAATTTTGTACAGTTTCGTTAACTCTAAAATCAAAATGTTAAATTTAGTGAAAATTGGATGTTAAATTTGATAAAAATTTGAGCATTGTCCCCATATAAATCCCCTTCCGAAATAAACTAATTAAAAAAAATATTTGTATTATAGGGAAATTCTACACAAGTGTTTTTTCTAGCAATCTTAATCGCTTTAAAAAGATTTATTTTTATCAGCCAATAACAGTTCCAATATAAGGTTCCTTAAGAAGATCCGTTGAACATTAACAAATTTCATACATATTTTTTCGGTTGTGAAATTTGACATGAACCTGTTTTTTTTAATTAAATCTAAATGATTTTACAAAATATATTGTGATCGGTCCATAATCGATCCTAAAAGATCCCTTAAGAAAATTAGGTTTTTAATCCTTCTACTTTTTAAAATAGTAGAAACTATTATTTTTAAAAAGTTTTTAAATCATACATCTTACTATTACGGTCGATACATTATTTATATCATGCCTTTAAATAAAATAAATAATTATAAAGGAGCTACCTCTAAAACCAAATATTGATTATCCAATATCTAATGATTTCTAACAACAATAGTTTTAAAATTTTGTCACAATCATGCTACCATGAGCAACTCTATTAAAAAAATAAAGGGTGGGTAGGATCGGGGGAAGTGGTATCCTCCTACAAAGCCTATTTTAATTATTGAATATCGAATAACTTTCTCAAGGAACAGTTTAACTGAACAAAATGAAGGACCGATATGATAAGGGGAAAATTATACCCTAAACAATGCATATATAAAGTATCAATTACTTGTAGAAGTATTACACTTCCTTAAAGAACTGCTGTAGCGAAGAAATAGAATAGGGCCACTTGGTTCTGTCCAAGCAACGAAAATTTAAAAAGAATTGTCTAATAACTAAAGAATTATTTAATCTAGAGAAGCCAAATTTCATTACTTTCCTACGTTAAGGTTTTACCTCCAAAATTCTGATTGGTCGGAGTTAGGGGGAGACGTACATTCGACTATTATGGCGAGAATCCTCCCATTGCCATCGTGAATGAATCATTTCATAATACATTTCGGTATTAATAAATATTTCCTGAATCTAAGCACCGAATAAAAGCTAAAAGTATATAAACCACTAAAAATTAATCGCATACTTGATTATTCATTATATAATACAGAATATTTCTTAACTGTCGTACTGCGTATTTAGTTTTTCAAACATCTTAAAATTGTTTTTTGCTTTTTGTATCAGATACTTTTCCTACTTAACTGATTTTGCCGTTATTGAAGAGAAAATTTCTCAGGACAAGAAATAATCAGATCAAATTTACTTTAGCAACTCCATTTAGTTTGGTTGCGGCTGTGCCAACAACAAACAGATGGACGTAGTTAAATCGACTCATATTTGATGCAAGAAAATATATACTTCATGGATCTTAGATGATTCCTTTTTGGCGTTTCAAACAATACAACAAATTTAGAACACCTTAATTATGAAAAACTATAAAAATAGTTTTAAAAAATTTCTTTTTTCAGTTTCCATTTTTACACCCTCCATTATCACAAGTGGTGAAGAGGGTACATTTACTTTCTTATTCCATGCGTAAAACTAAGAAGGAATAATCTCAGACATCATAATGTATATATATTCTTGCAACATATCAAAATCTATGTCGATTCAGCTATGCTTATCTGTCTGTCTGTCAGTCTGTCTGTTTGTTTGTTTGTCTGTCTATCTGTCTGTCGGCCTGTTTGCTGTTAACACGCTCACAGAGCTCAATGAAATTTGGACTATGTATTCACTGCAGTCCTGAGGCGTTTCCTATTTAAAACCAGTAAAATCGGTTCAGTATGTCAAAAGATATCGACCGATATCTGAGGCAACGTACAAGTTAAAGTGAAGAACTTGTGTATAATTGTCAATTATAAATCGGCAAATAAAATGAAATTTTGCCAAAACATTAATTTGCATGTACTTCATTACCATTGCAAAATTTATCAAATCGATTCAGTAGAAAAAATTATATACAAAAATTTAACTTATTTTAAGACTCATTTAATGTTTTTCTGTGTTATATTTAAGAAAAACGTTTATATATTGTATACGTCTGTGAGTGTATAGGTGAATGTGTATGTGGTGGAGTGTATTGAAGATTCGGCATTGCCGATTATAGCATTCTTACTTGTGTTCTTTTCATTTATCTGACTAATTTAAATTTCTTCAAAAATTTAATGCATCATTAGCTGACACACACATTTGCAAACTCTAACAAGAACTCAATACTATAAATTGTCCTTTCAACTGATTCCAAAAAATATGTCCCAACATCTTTCATCCAATTTCAAAACAACCCTCAGTACTACAGGGACAAGTGTAAACAAATATCTTATATCACATTTTTTGAGTGTTTGCTTTCATTCGCACATTTCGTCCGTCCATTCATCCATCCTTAAGGGGTTGGTTTTTTCAACATTGCTTTCGTCCTGTTTAGTGCAAGTGTATGAGTAATTTTGTCTATGTATATGTGTGTGTGTGTTGTGTTAAACAGTACGTAACGTGTTTTATCCTTCTTCTTCTTATATTTTTTTCCTAACGTCAAGTTGTGGTTTTATTGTGTTCTTTTTGTTATTTTGTACTCTTAACGTGTTGTCTTTGTTGTTGTTGTTGCGTATTTACGGCAGTTTCGTGTTTTCGTATATTTTTGTGGAATTTAATTTTTATTGTTTTCTATCGAAGGCACAGAAGAAGGGTTGCAGGAAAATAAATACAAACAACAGATGGGGGATACAAAAACAACAACAACAAAAAGAGAGTAAATAAAAGGTTTTTTATTTTTTTATTTGAAAACAATTTTGTTTTTGTGTACAAAATTTTACAATTTCTTTATTTGTTATTTGTTGTTTTTTTTTTTTTTGTGAAAAAACGCTTTTGTTTTAAGATGACTGTTTGCAATGTTGTTGTTTTTGTTATTGTTGTTATGGTGTTGTTGCTCAGTTAACAGTTGTTTTTGTACTTTTTTATTTTACGCAATTTTCCATCTTTTGTTTTAAAATTTTTCAACAATATTAGATAGACATCAACACCATTATTATCATCAGCAGCAACAACAACAACATCGGTTTCAGCAAAATCCTCCAAAATTTGCCTTTTTGCAGTCAATCAGAAAATTCATGATAATTTTGATGGGGTATAGCTTAAGGGTTAAGAAGGATTAAATGAATTTAAAAAAAATAAACAAGATTATTTGGCAGTTTGAGAGATATAACGCTAAATGTATGCAACTAACGAGGATATACTGTCTTTATCAATATAAACGATTTCATTTCAGGGGCCCGGATACATCTGGATTCAGATTAAATGAGGATGTATATAGTTTTATGCACAACTGCAGATGGTCCCATTTTGCAACGGGATAAAAAGCCCGTACCTTTGGATTTGCAATTTCTGGCATATTAAGATTCAGCGTCAACTCTTTCTTTGACTTTGTTTTCTTCATTACTTCTTACTTCTTTATCTGCCTCTTCTCCTTCTGGCTCATTTTCATTATTTTTAGGCTTTGGAATTCTCTTTATTTTCAGGTATAGCGTAGCACAGAGGGAATGACAAATCAACGTACCTGCTGGCCAAGAAAATTTGACCAAAATACATGCCACGAAAATGGGTCTTCCCTCAAAAGACATCAGCAGATTGAGGAGAATCCTGCTTTTAGAGGTTTGCGGATACGTATTTTTGGCTGCAGTTCAAGAATCTAGCTACAGCTTATATGAGAGAATAAAGAAGGTATCACACCCAACTGCGAGTGGTTCCATTCTACAAAGGGATAAAGAGACTCCCGTTCACAATTTCTGCAATTTTACCAGCTCGGTATGACCTTATTCTATGTGTTAAGCCTGTTACTCTATTCTGATCTCAATGATACCAGAACTGCTGTAGTAAACCACGGTGGTCTCCAAGTAAGACATTTAAATAGTGAAGAATTTGTGGCGTTTTTGATCGTTATTAAAAGCTTCCATATACAAGCCCTTCAAATGCTTAAGTATATTCTACTCGTATATACAAAGATTCTTCCCGATTTGCTTCGAAATGGACTCCAACCCACGAAAATCGCATTTTTTCTATCAACCAAGCAAGAACAGACAATTTTAAATTAATGGTGCCTCACACAAAGCATACGATGCCAATTGAATGGTCAGCGAATGTAGAGTCAGTATTTGATTTAATTGAAAAATATAATTTTGCAAATAAGGGACTCTAATTAAGGAATGACGTATAATATTTCTTGTCCATCAATTCCAGAGACATGTCGAGCTATGATCTCTATTGAAATCAGATCATTTTGGACGTGAGAGTGTAAAACTAAAAAATGGTTAGTTATGTTGGCCCAGATTTTGATACTGCCTATACACTATGTAAACTTAATATACCTTATTCGCCATTTCCATCTGCACCAATTTTTCCATTTTTTTAATAACTTCTACTACTGCTCCAATCTAACTGAGTTTTTGTCAACATTTGAAAGCAATTTTGGAGCATTAATCATGCCTCACATGGCTACCACACCTTTTGTTTACATTCATTGAGGTGTTTCATTCTTTCTTTCTCTCTTTCCGTTTTTTTTGTGTACTTTTATTCTTTATATTTTATCTTAGAATTTTTTTATTTCTATTTTAACAGGGAACAGTGGGATGGAAACACGTTGTAAACATGAAAAATATTACAATAAACACATTTAACTTCAAATTTTATATGTTAGTTTTCTGAACAATAAGTTCCCAATCAAGCCCACTGTATACTGTGGTTTAATGTTGGTAGGGGTGGTGAAGCTGTTAACATTAATGTTTGCATTTGTATTTTATTTATTTTTTTTATAACTCCCTTTTATAGTCTATTAAAGATTTTTTACGTTTATGATTTCAATACAGAAGAGTATTAAACTAGAATTCTTTATTTTTATATTGAAAATACTGAACAGTGTTACGTTTTACGCTATTATTAGCTATAATAAAGTTTTTTTTATCGAATCACTTCAAATGTAAAAATAAATGACTAAAGTAAATAAATTCTCTGAATGCTACAGACTTCATTTAGGTCTGTGAAATTTGTACGTTTTAAAATAAATTTGTCTGGGGGGTTATATGGGAGCTATAAGAAATTATGGACTGACACTTATATAATTTTGTACACCGAGTTTTGCCTATATTGATCTTAATTTGACCAACTTTTACTACAATAACAACGTGTATAAGAGATTTATGCTCTTCCAAGTGATATTTGAACCTATGAGAGGAATAGTTTAATAATATTATAGGACTTATGCATAATTTCGTTAAATTTTTCTATATTTGGGATTAAACCTGAAAGGGATGGCATTTACATGGGAGTGTGGCTCATTTCAAAAAGCTTCGTTTTTGGGCCGAAAAATAACACCTTGCAAATGTATGTTACAAACATTTGTAACATACATCAACCATCTTCGATGATGTAGGATATAATAATACACCGCTTTGAAAGTAATTATATAACATTTACTCTAATAACCGCTGTTCGAATCCTAAAAAACTTTAAAATTGGTATAAAAATTATTATTAACATTGAAGATCGACCTCGAATATTTCAAGATTAACCGACTTGAAGTATTTGAAGGAAATAACTTTATTTCAAGATAAGGAATGATGAAATTTCCTATATTGTTGGAAAACTTTTATTTGGAAAACTCTTAGGAAGCTTCATGGCATCTTGGGCACTTCTGTTTTAAATGATAATTGCATGATTTCTTCAATCCTTGGAGGACAGGTGAATGTAAACTTAAAATGAAATAAAAAAAGTCGGAAAAATCTCACTTCGTTCGGTACTAAAGTACGACAACGCCCAACGTATTTATCAAAGTTGGTCAAATATTAATTAATTGGATTCAAGTCTTATTGATCAAATACAGACTCCAAGATTTCATACCATATGCATTTTAAAAGGGATGGTTTAAACACAGCATTTCAATCAAATCAAAAATCAAGTTTAATCGAAACATCTGCAAAACTACGACCTGCATTTTGAGTATTACACAGAAATATATGCAGATAAACAGTCGGTCGGCCATCACTATGCCATTTCAGGATGTCATACTGAGTTATACGATATACATTTGCTATGGAAATGTATGCAAAATTTGGCGAGAGGGAACTTGGTTTAGGTTGTATTTCCGACAAAGGTACACATTTTTATACCCTACACTTCCATAATTGGTTGTGACAAAATGGTGTCACATTTTTAGTCAAATTAACGATATCTTGATGAAATTTGGTACACTTTCTTATTTTGGCCCAAGTACAACCCTTTGGAAATTGACCATGTTCGGTCTTATAATTCGGTTTACAACTCTTAAAAGCCCTAAGTATAAAGTGATTTTAACAAAATTTTGCGAAAAAAGTGTTCGGTCTGTTGCTGTTCATTGGGCCCATTCAAATATCACTTCGAAGGGAATAAATCTCACATATGCGCTGGTGTTGTTAAAAGTAGTCAAATTAAAATAAATATAAGCAAAAATCGATATGCAAAATTATACGACGGTCGAGCTTAATTTAAATAATATGAAGAATATGAAGAGCAAAAAATTCATTAGATTTTGATTTGATGCAAGAATACATATATTTTATGAAGTTTTAGACGATTCCATCTTGGCACTACAAATGGAATGATAACGTTAATATGTGAAGGGTAAAATAAAATTGGAAATTTCAAATTCTTACTAAAATTTTGTTATAAATGATGTTTAAGAATAAATATTTCCTAATAATTTACCTATATGTGTAGCTAAATAATAACGATATTCCAGCTTTACGATTTTCATATAAATATATGTTCCAATTCATCCGAAGTTTGGTCATTTTTTTATTGCCTTAACTGTGTCGGTAACTTTTGACCCCTTAAAGATATAAAAAACTCAAATGATTTTAACTGAAATGTTTTAGATTTGACTTAAAGGTCGCCAGTTTATTCTTCAAGCTTGGCCATCTGGAGTAAGATTTATTTTTTACACATTTCCGTATTGAAAAGTACATTGTGTACATAATCGGAAGTTTAGTTTTTCCAATTCAAATGATAATATAATATAACCCCATTCAACACTTGTGATGCTGAGAAGTATAAAAGTCATTATTTGAACTAAAATTTACTGTAATCAAAATTATAAAAGCGATTTCCAAAAAAAAGCAAAATCACAAAAGAAGCATTAAAAAAACTGACATTAACATTGATTTCTATTTATTTCTTTATTCAAAGAGACCCCTCTCTTCGTTTCTCTTCCTCTTTTTTCATCAAATTTAATCACAAATATGTTGCATCCATATACAAATTGCAATTTTATATTGTTTTTATTCATTCATGTTACTCGTTTGATGTTATGTTGTTGTCATATCCTACACCATAACAAGTAAAAATGAAGGTATATTAATGTTGTCATTCAGTTAACAAAATCTGGAAGGAAACACTTAAGAATCCATAAAGTATATGTTTGAAACAAATCAAAAGTTGAATTGATTTCGATATATCTGTTTCATCATTTATCCGAATTCAATTTGCCCAAATTGCTTCTTATTATCCTGAACAGAAACCAGCATTATTGACTTACAAACAAAAAAGTTATAGACCGATATCTCAGCTAAGCTTAAATTACAGACTGAAAACATTTGTTATATTTCTATAAAAATTATTTGGATTCCAATTCATTATTGTATGCGTCAAGTAATATAGTACGAGTGACATAAAGTATTGTTGTTGTAAAGGGTATCGAAGATCGGCCTAGATGAAACATCATTCTTACTTGCTTTCTATTCAACTTGACTGTATGTGAGTTTTCTTCATAGAATTTTTATTATCAATATCAGATTCCTTTTCATCCTTTTTATTTGCTTTCATTTCTTCGTGTGTGCTTGTTTGGTTGTGTGTGTTTTTGCATACATTTTCTTTCTTTATCATTTTTAGCTCTTTTCAAGCTTAAAAGAAAATTTTTTTAGTGTTCCAAGAACACTATTTGTATATTTATTTACATTTTCTACAAATTTTACACAAATCTGTAAATTTCGTATGTAACGTATGAGCAAAAAAAATACATCAAATTTTAAAACAATAAATTTAGTTAAAAGTATTTCTACAATATTTTTATAAGTTTTAGTATAAATAATCGCACTGTAATTCTACACAAATTTATAGTTTAGGTATATTTGTTATACAAATCCTGCAAAGCTTTTTCATCTATTTACCCATACTCTAACAATTTCCCATGTAAAATCAAATAAAAGAAAACAATTTTTGTCCACTTGCAACAATACACAGTGATCGAAAATATTTTATTTTTGGAATTAATTCTTTAACTTTGAAACTGTTGAATTTTTGTTAATGCAATTTCAAATCTTAAGAAACACAAGTTCCTGATAGATCTAGAGGTATAGAGGTAGACGTCAAAATTAGTAACCTCAAGTATTGGCAT